>QRFJ01000232.1:690714-746244 GCA_006176705.1 Cocos nucifera | reverse complement strand
TAGAAAATAATCCATTTTTTTATTTATAGTCAAAATTATAATTTTGCCCCTAGAAGTGTATTACAAGTGTCAGTCAATTCTTGCTTCTAGGGCACACATATCTAACAAACTCCCACTTGACCTAAAGCCAATTGGCCACAAATCTAAGTCCCATCCTCTTAAGGTGGGCTTCGATCTTCTACTGGCCCAATGGCTTTGTAAGCGGATCTGCCGCATTATCTGCGGAGTCGATTCTCTTGACCTCGACGTAACTCTTCTCGAGGTAATCGTGGATGAGGTGGTATCATTGCTCGATGTGCTTGAATTTCTATGAGACCTCATCTCCTTAGCAAGGGCTATGGCACCATTGTTGTCGCAGTATAGAGGGTTGACATCACTCCGATCTCTGCAGCAAACTTCTTGTACCAGAATACTTTCTTTGCAGCTTCTGACGCAGCAATGTATTCTGCTTTCATGGTGGAATTTGCTATCACTGTCTGCTTGGAACTTTTCCAACTGACAGCTCCACCGTTGCACACAAACAGACTCTCAGATGTCAACTTTCGATCATCTACATCAGATATAAAATCCTAGTCTGTATACCCCTTGACTTAGAGTTCTCTATTACTAAAGGCCAACAACATATCCTTAGTTCTTCTCAAGTACTTAAGGATATATTTCATAGAAGTTCAGTGTTCTTCACCTAGATTCGACTGATATCTGCTCGTGACACTCATAGCATGGGCTATATCAGGTCGTGTACATAACATAGCATACATGAGAATCCTTATTGTTGAAGCATAAAGGATCTTGCTCATGTATTCTATTTCCTCAGGTTTGCTAGGGCACATCTTTTTGGAAAGATGAATGCCATGTCTGAAGAGTACCAAATCCCTGTTAGAGTTTTCTATGCTAAACCTCTTTAGCACTTCCTCTATGTACATTTTCTATGAAAGTCCTAGCATCCTACTCGGCCTATCTCTATAGACCTTAATTCCCAGAATAAAGGATACTTCTCTTAGGTCTTTCATGGAGAATTCTTTAGATAACCACATTTTGACTATGGTCAATATGGGAATATCATTTCCAATAAGGAGGATGTCATCCACGTACAATACGAGGAAGACAACAGCGCTCCCACTGATCTTTTTGAATACACATGGCTCGTCGTTTTTGATGAAATCAAATAATTTGATCACATCATTAAAATGAGTATTCCAACTCTGAGATGCTTGCTTAAGTCCATATATGGACCTTTACAGCTTGCATACCTTATGATCATCATCACCAGATGTGAAATCTAGCGGCTGTTCCATATAGATATATTCCTCAAGATATTCATTTAAGAATGCCGTTTTCACGTTCATTTGCCATATTTCATAATCGAAATAGGCTGCAATAGTAAGAAATGTGCGGATGGATTTTAGCATAGCTACTAGCGAAAAGGTATCCTGATAGTCAATGCCTTCGCGCTGTCTATAATCTTTTGCCACTAATCTAGTCTTGAATGTCTCCACATTCCCATCTACACCAATCTTTCTCTTGTAGATCCACTAATCTTTGGCTACGGTGATAAACCTTAGGTGATAATCGAACCTTAGGTGATAAACCTTAGGTGATAATCTCCATATAGCTTAGGTGATAAACCTTCCATATCCTCGAGTTACACACATCTCCACAAACACAGTGCCTCGTCCATTTTCTCCCAGAATCTCTCACTCCACAGAGCTTACTTGTGGAAACTCAAAACACAAAAGTTGTAGATCTATGAGTCCTTGATCTGTGACTTTTGGAATCGGGTCAATCGGACCTGTATTGAGGAAGTTACGCCCATTTTCCTAAAATCGCGCAATCCTGAAATTTTCTGTTCGGAGTCACTCGCCCACGCACGCATCAACTGAGATAATCGTAGCATTCTTTTAGATTTATCCCTATAGATCTTCATCCCTAGGATGTAGGATGCTTCACCCAAGTCCTTCATGGAGAACTAAGATGACAACTAAAAATATTCCCTATAGTGTGGGGATGTCATTCCCGATTAAGAGAATGTCATCCACATACAAGACAAGGAATACCACTGCTCGATTATTTGCCCATTTGTAAATGCAGGGCTCTTCTCATTCTTAACAAAGCCATGCATTTTGATCATTTTATCAAAATGCATGTTCCAACTTTGAGATGCCTGCTTTAATCCATAAATGGATCTCTGAAGCTTGCACACCTTGGACTCATCTGTAGATGTGAACCTCTCAGACTGTATCATATATACCTTTTTGGTCAGCTCTCCATTCAGAAAAGCTATATTCACATCCATCTGCTAGATTTTATAATCCAGATGAGCAGCTATCGTAAGCATTATCTGAATGAATTGAGCATTGCCATAGGGGAGAACGTCTCGTCATAGTCAATACCATAACATTGACGATATCTCTTAGCAATCAGATGAGTTTTATAGATCTTCATCTTTCCATCTGCACCCCTCTTCCTTTTGAAGACCCACTTACATCCAATGGGTTTAACCCCTTTGGGTGGGTCAACCAATATCCATACATCATTGATCTTCATGGACTCTATTTCGGATTTCATGGCCTCGAGCCATTTCTTAGAATCAAATTTCTACGTAGCATCTATATAAGTGATCGAATCCTCATCATTCTCATTGAGTTTGATGGGATCGTCATCCCAGACTAAGAAACCATAGTATCTATCCAAGTGACGTGGTACTCTACTAGATCGCTTTAATGGTGTAGGTACAATAGGCTTCGGATCTAATTTAATCAAATCTAACTCAGGTTCAACTACAGGTGTTGATTTTTCTACTTGTTGAACTTCATCAAGTTTAATCTTAGAGGCAACAGTTCCTTCACTAAGAAACTCCTTTTCCAAAAAGGTTGCCTTAAGGCAGACGAATTTCTTTTGTTCATCAGCATGGTAGAAATAGTATCCTTTGATCTCTTTTGGATATCCTATGAATGCGCATTTATCAGACCTAGGTTCAAGTTTATTTGTAACTAACTATTTGACATAAGCTGGGAACCCCAAAACCCTAAGGTGTGAAAGTGCTAGCTTAAGCCCTATCCATATCTCATATGGAATCTTAACTACAGACTTACTTGGAATCCTATTTAATAGATAGCAAGCTAATTCGAGTGACTATCCCTAGAAGAATATCGACAAGCTGATAAAATCCATCATGGATTAGACCATATCTAACAGAGTCCAATTCCTCCTTTCAGACACACCATTGTGCTATGGTATTTTTGGAGGAGTCTATTAGGAGAGAATTCCATTCTCTCTTAGATACATGAGAAACTCACCAAAAAGGTATTCTCCTCCTCGATCAAATCGAAGAGTTTTAACATTCTTTCCAGCATATTTTTTTACTTCACTTCAGAATTATTTGAACATTTCAAATGAATCCAACTTATGTTTCATCAGATAGACATATCCATATCTAGAAAGATCATCTGTGAAAGTAATGAAGTAAAAATATCTATATCTAGAAAGATCATCAGTATGTACTAGACCTAAGAGCTCAGTGGCTCTCTCATCTTTTTCAGTAAAAGATGACTTGGTCATTTTATCAAGAAGATAGGACTCACAAGTTGGAAGTGATTCATAATCACTGGCTTCGAGGATTTCCTCTTGAGTCAACTTGTTTATCCTATTCTTATTTATATGACCTAGTCTATATAGTGCATAAGTAGATATCTGACACACTATCTAATCTAGGGTACTTGCCAGTTGAATAGCTACGTTAACAAGTTGTGATAGCATATACACATCATTGTTCAAATATTCATAGAAATTAGTAACATCATTCATAATGATATTATAAACTTGTTTATTTATTAAAATTTTATAATTATTTTTGGCCAAAAGGCCTATAGAAATAGCATTTAAAAAAAAACTATGATACAAATGACAATCATTAAGAATAACAGGATGGGACTCAAATACAAGTTTCAAGATTTCTAAAGCTAGATAAATCATCGATAAAGATTATGCAGTAGACAAAGTTACCTCTAGCCGGCACATCAAATGGGCTGCCCACATCAGTATGTACTAGGGCAAGAAGATCCGTGGCCCTTTCCTCATGTCCTACAAAAGGAAGCTTAGTCATTTTGCCATGAAGGCAAGATTCATAAATTGGATATGACTCAGAAGTCAATGGACTCAATAGCCCAATTTTCTTCAATTTGTTAATCCTATCTTTTGCTATATGACCTAATCTTAGGTGCCATAGATACCTATCATTTGGACTATCCCTAGGTCATTTTATGACATTCACATTTTGCTCGATATTAAAAATAGATACATCAATATGTAACTAGTAAAGACCGTTAATAAGAAAACCACTTGCAATTTTATTTTTTTCATAAAGAATGTTATAATGGTCCTTAAGAAAACTAACTACATAGCCTTCTAGTGCTAGGCATGAAATAGAAATCAAATTCCTACTTGCTGCAGGCATATAATAACAATCTTTTAATACTAAGTCTAAACCAGATGGTAGTTGAAGAGGGTATGTTCCTACACCATGGTGGTAACTCTTGCTCCATTTTTTATGCATAGGATCATCTCACCATCCCTCAGCCTTCTACTATCCTCAAGATTTGCATAGAAGTGCATAAATGAGCACTAGAATCAGAGTCAAGCACCCAACTAGATATAGAAGAAATCATAAGGTTAGACTCAATAACAAGCATACCTCTAGAAGGATCTCCCTCCTTATTCTTCAGGATGGTCAGGTAAGTAGGGCAGTTCCGCTTTCAGTGGCCGTTATTATTACAATGAAAACACTTTTCTTTGTCAGGGGCCTTCTTCTTCAGCTCTACCTTTTTCTTCTTTCCTCCTTCCATCTTCTGCTTTTTCACAGACTTCTTCTTCTTTCTAAAAGATTTTCTCTTGGAAGAAGTTCGTTCCATAGCAAGCACTGAGTCTTTAGAACCTTTCATAGAAAGCTCAATAGTAACCAGCATGTTCATAAGTTCGGCCAGAGAATTTTGAAGTTTATGCATATGGTTGTTCATGATGAACTGCCCATATGCATCAGTCAAGGATTGTAGAATTATATCATTCTGCAGATCTAGGTCCAACTTCACTTCGAGCTTCTCAAGCTCTTCCAAGTTCTTGATCATCATCAGCTAATGATCTTCGATTGACTGCCCATCATGCATTTTAGCCTTGAATAGTCGTTTAGTGACTTGATACTTAGCTGCGACTCTGTTCACCAAACATCTCTTGTGGGTGAGCCAACATTTGGCGAGCAGTCCTAATATCTTTATGTTGGTGCTGAAGCTCATCAGACATGGAGCCCAACATGTAGTATTTGGCATTGTTATCTTTGTCCATCCACTTTTCATGAGATGCTCTTTGTTTAGTGGATGGACGAGCTGGTAAGGTGGGAGGACCTAGTCCAAAACATGAGTTAACTTCTCAAAACCCAAAATGATTTTAAAGTTTCGAAGCCAATCCTTGTAATTGGGTTTGGTCAGTCTATGGGTGTCCAGGATACGTGCTAGTGGGTTGGATGCAGACATTTTCCCATAGAGAGTCAATGTTTCTAGTTAGATATTATAATTAAGACTTGACCAATTTATTTAGCAGTTGTATTTTTAAACAAATTAGCTTCCACTAGTTTCTCGGATCCCTACACTCCCTCTGTAGAGATGCAAAAAAATTCATGATTAATGATTTCTAGTGGGTGGTGCAGTCCCACCAACTAACTCATCACCTCACCTAACAGTTATTGGTGATGGGTTAGCCAATGAGTGAACAACTCTTGTTCAATGATTTTCTAATCATGATGCACCCACACTTGGTCTCCAATTCATGAAAATCACCGTGTCCAAAATATTGATGTATTCCTTAGTTAAGTCAAACCCACCATTTGCACAGATTGGATTCCTAAATGAGTCTCTCACCGTATCCGAAATATTGAGCCCAATCCATCCTCCAGCCCATAGCATCCAATGCCTAATGGATATGGTTGCATCTTCTTGGTGCAATTGAACCACTGTAACCAACTGAGAACAATCAACCCCGAAAAGGGCCCGCATGTCTACAATGGTGGAAGACCTTATACTTAATCTTTTCTTAGGGAGATTTAATTTAAGTCTCATTAAACTAGACTTGATATAGTCATAACCATTATGACTAACCTAGTGGCATGGGTTAGCTCAGATTATTGACCACCTCAGATCAGGATTGAGCCAACAAAATATGGCTAGGTAAGTGAGACCAGTGGAAGGGATATGCCATTAACTTGACAAGAACACATTCGAGTCGAGTAGCTCCCAATTAAAAATCAGTCGATCGTATCTATCAAACTTACCTTAGACACCAAATTATTGAGCTGGAACCAAAATGGTTAGCCTACAATCCAGACTCTAACCACTGAGCCTAATTAGGTCTTAGCTTGATCGATCACTCACATAACTCGATCTTGACCCAAACCTAATCCTATTAGGCTGATCAATTTAAGTACTGTTGATCCCATCTAACCAACTCTTGATTCAGTTTGATCAACTACTTAGACCTAATTGAGCTACCCAAGCCCAAACCTAAATTTATGAATATGTTTTAGATCTTAAATTCTCAATTTCAGACCTAACATATGTCTCATAATCTTAATTATTAATTAAGTTTAGGGTTCACAAATAAAATATGTAAATAAAATCCTAGGGTTTCAGGATCTAGGATTTTGCAGAAAATAAGTTCTTGATTTTTGATTAAGGACGAACGCACAGCACCCCTACACATCATAAGAACACTCCATCGAATGGGAGGAGAGGGTATTTAAACCCTACTTTGTTCTTATGATCGAACGGCCAAGGGGAACACCTTAATCACAAATATAAGACTACAAAACTAGTTGGATCTACATCATATATCTCATATATAAAAATTGATCTAACTATAAACATGTTTTGCATACATCTCATGTATCATATCATGCATATTTTTAGATCTAAATTATCTCATAATTCATCTAAAAAATTAAATTTAAATTGATCACATCAAAATAAATTTTATTCTAGATAATTATATAGAACTATTCTACAACTAGTCTAAACATGCATTCATCATATCTCATATGAACCAAAAATTAAATAATTTTTATTTTTATTTTTTAGATATTATTATAATAATTATAACATCAAAAAATAGTAAATAAATAGGTCTAAAATCATAACTTAATTCAATTAAATTATGATCATGCAAACACTATGTATAGAATAATTCTATTTTACAACTAGTCATGCATCTTATAGAACTTAGATCTAAATTATTTAATTTTAATTTTTTATATTTTAAATCTAATAACATCTCATGTGACATTAGAAATTACCTAATTATTAGATCAAAAATAAATTTAAATTAGATCTAAATATTTTATTAGAACCTGGCTCTGATACCAATTGAAGGGAAAATCTCAATTTTTTGGGTGAGGTTCGTTCAGATCTTGATTGGATCAAGAGAGATATTTCAAAAATTTTTCTTTTGATTTCTAATTTAGATCTGAGATATTTCAGATCTAATTTTATAGATCTAATAAAATAAAATAAAGTAAATTAAATCTGATTTAATTTTATACCTTTTGTTGGGTAATCAGATTACCCTATGATGATCCTGCTGATTGCTTGAGGTTCTAGATCTAGCCACGCAAGTCCCTGGCCTCTACTGGTGTCTACTCAGGCTGGATTTAGAGATCTTCTTCTTCTTTACCACCTCTCCAAATATCAGATCTGGATCTAATTTGGAGGATCTTCAAAACTTCTTTTGAAGATCTGGAATCGTCTCTTGCAGCAGTGCTGTCTTCTTCCTTTCTCATCACCTTTTTCTTGCCTGGATGGCACCAAACTAGAGCCCAAATCTCCTTGGGCATGGAGAGAAGAGAGGAGACCTAAAGATGGCATAGAGGAGGGAGAGGGGCAGCCTTATGGCATGGGCTATGGGAGATCTCTTCTAAAGCTTGGTGCAGACAGGGTTTTTATAGACCCTGCATCATGCAGTGTTACATCATCTCGATCAATCACATCGATTCATGCAACCAGATCTAAATTTGATTGATGGGATGACATCATCTGATCCAATTCGATGAGAGCCCCTCTCCAACACCCTTAGGTGGCACCAAGACTGGTCAAAGCTGAGTCTTAGGCGCCTACCTAAGTTGATTCCAAAAAGCAACCTGAAGTCCCATCTATATGGGACTCCTAGGCGTCCCTATCCATGGGTGCATGCCTCCCTAGGCGTGTGCCCCCTCCTTTCCATTTTCTAGCAAGGAGACAATCTCCTATCTGCTCTCCTATGGGTGCATGACATATGGACAGATGTCTAAGTGTCAAAGGTCAACGTTTGACCAAAGTCAAAAGACAAGAATTGGTAGGTGACAAAAAATGGTAGGTGTTATCTCCAATTTATCTCATAAATTAAGACAACCCTTTTCTAACCTGGACAATCTCTAGTTAGACCAAGCAAAGGTACCTGAGTGAGCACAAACCACATTTGGCTCAGTCGAGATGACTTTTAATGACTGTAGAAGGAGAACGTTAGGCTCAATCGTGTGCTAGCATGATTTCCTTGAACCTAATTGAATCTAATTCAGATCAATTGAACTGGGTTAGCCCAATTGATGATATCTAGATCCAAACCCTTGTTTGTGTGATCCAGTTAGGTTCAGTTCTGTATGGTAATGGGATATGTCACGATCTCTATCATCGACATTATCGAAACACCTTTCGATGGATCAGAACTTTTCTTGATTCAAACAACTAGAATGATCGATCATCTAAATCATTCTAATTGCTCCCAAAATCCACTAGTGACATCTAGCAGTATATATGGTGGCAACCCATCAAAACTAAAAATAAACCTCTCGATGCAGCAACCTGTGTGATTAAGTTCTTCTATCTTGAGCCCTGATCAGATTAGGGTAGGTGAACTCGTCAAACCCTAATTTTTTGTCATATGATTTAATCATTTGATTCAAGTTTGATGTGAAAACCTTAATAGAAACTCTTTCTATTATTTCACTCTATCATGGCCATGGGCTTATGGACCTGATTCTCATGATCATCATAGGGCTGCTCCTCATCTACTGAGGTAGATAGATTCCCTCTTGGTGCAATCCAATTCCTACCATGAACATGCTATAGCCAACAGACACCTTAGGGTTTCGAATGGCTAGAGGACCGAGTCATGGTGTAGTCAAACTATAACACCCTCAGAGTGAACTATCGATGCACCTCAGGTCAAAGAACTAGACACACCACTACAGCTTCGAGCTAGTCATTGACGAGAAGGTAGACTTCCTTATGACTGCTCGAGGTGGTCATGCTCCGTGCCCTCATTCTCTAACGAGCATCTATTCTCTCGCTCTGATATCTCTACACTGTAGACTCAAGACTCATCTACTATAAAGAAGTGATTGTACACCAACCTTCCGGATTAATCACCATCCTTATGATGATCCTATTGTCAGGAGCATTTTATGAGTTAATAATAAAAATTCATGTCTTAAATTTTCAACTCTTGAAAATATGAATTATCATTACCATTAACTCAAGGGATGTATCATAGACACTAAACACATATTTGTGATAAAAAATAATCTATTTTATTATTTATAGTCAAAATTATAATTTTACCCCTAGAAGTGTATTACAAGTATCAGCCAATTCTGGCTTCTAGGGCACACATATCTAACATAGTGATCCATGAAGGACGTCTAGTCCAATGGTGATTGAAACTAGAGTGCTGCATGGTGGCCATCTCGAAGCATCCATGTGACCACCTCCTCGAAGGTCTAACGGCTAGCCTGCTCATCCTGGAGAGTCTCGAATCAGTAGTACTCTTGCAAGATAGAAGCAGGCATGTATTAATATGTAATTAAAATATCAATGTATCAGAAGTTTAAAAATTAAACTAGTTTTGACTTACTAGAAATATCTCCCGACTGCATCACGAGCTCTAAATGGCTAGTTAGAGAACTCATTCACCGACCTTGGCATCAACCGTCGGATGATATCAGTAACCACACGAGATACTCCAGACTCTTTAAAAGTACTGCAAAATTGATTTTGAAAAATGTTAACTCTAGAATGGCTAAATTCTAAATATATTAATTAAAGCTGTAGTACTTACGAATAGCTCTAAAAATGGATAAGCTATCTATCCTCCGACTAAGTTGGAGGTGCTACAAGCCAGGCCGGTCCTCGACCATGACTTTGTGTCTGGGAGATGGTCACTATTGCATGTGACTATGGAGTCACTGGTGACCCCCTATTATCTGAACATGAGCGTAAAATATCTAATATAAAGAATATTATATTAGTTAGCAAAGGACAAAATAAGATAAACAAGAATATCTAAAGTGTTAGAGTTTATCATCTGATGTGAGATATACAGAACCATGCGAGCTGGCTGCATGATCGCTCTCTTCTCAAAAGCTCTGTCCTTAGTTGGAATGGCTCCAACTTTTAGAAGACATGGTGTATAATCTCTGAAAATAAAAAAGAAAAATCAAAACAAGTAGATAACTTAAAAATTGGATCAAAAAAATATCTATCAAAACATAACAAGATGATCAAAATTTAACTCACATGTAACAAAAATTGTTAGTTAGCATCTGCAGTAAAAAAATGGTTCTTATCTAGTAGTATATGATAATGTGTTGGTCTGCTGGTCCCCTGATTTAGGCATTGTTGCCCAAGGATGGCTATCCAAGAGGAGGGATGAATTGGGTATTTAAAATTTAAGCTTGAGATATGAGCAAATTAAACTAGTTATATGCTTAAATGAAACAAGCTATGTAATGTATAGTGAATGAAAGTAATAGAACAAGAGTACACAATCACAAACATAATAGTTTTATAGTGGTTCGGCACCAAAATCAGCACTTACCTCCACTCCCTATGTAAACCACTAAGGAATTCAACTATAATCACTTAGCTTGATTACAGTCTAATTATTTTACTTAGGTTCATAATCCTGATGCGTGCGTGGGCGAGTGACTCCGTACAGAAAATTTCAGGATTGCGCGATTTCGGGAAAATGGGCGTAACTTCCTCAATACAGGTTGGATTGACCCGATTACAAAAGTCACAGATCAAGGACTCATAGATCTACAACTTTCGTGTTTTGAGTTTCCACAAATAAGCTCTGTGGAGTGAGCGATTCTGGGAGGAAATGGATGAGGCACTGTGTTTGTGGGGATGTGTGTAACTCGAGGATATGGAAGGTTTATCACCTAAGCCTAAAGGCACAAGCCACCAGCCAAGGATAAAGGACCGAGATAGTTGCAGTTCACCACCAAGGCTTAAAGGAAATTCCACCGGCCAAGGATAAAGAACTGTTTGATTCACCACCAACGACGTTGGATAAAGAATCGAGATAATAATTCAACTCACAAAGAGGAATTTTCATTCATTCAACCAGTCTGATTACAAAATGAGAATATGTCTCATTATATAGATATTAGACTCAGAATTGAAAACAACATGGGAACTACCCAAACATTAAAGACTAAACAAAACTGAAATAGCATTAAAGGTCTAGGAACTAGGGAATGCAATAAATGACATGGGGACTAGGAGTCTTATCTCTTCAGCCTTCAAAATTCGTCCACCAACAATAACTAGCAAATATCTACTTCCAAAGAGCATTAAATCACTATGGAACTTATCCTGAATAACTCCCCTTTGATATATCATCGATCAGCAACGAATTTTGATATTGGTATCATCATTCCTTAACCCATCGAAGCAAGTTGTAACCGAAGTTAGTCTTGGCATGAATAAGTACCGATAGTGTTTGTTTTGCCGAAGGAATCTGCTCAGGACTTAAGGATTGATCAGTAGTCTCGGATGCTCCCGCATCATTCCCCCCGGGTTGTTTGAGATTTGTCCTCAAATCTGACAAGTCATCATCCTCCAAGTAAGGAGAAAGATCACCTACATTAAAAGTTGCCGAAACTCCATATTCTCCAGGAAGATCAATCTTGTAAGCATTTTCGCCAATTCTCTCGAGAACTTCAAATGGACTTCAAATGGACCGTCAGCTCTAGGCATAAGCTTATTCTTCCGCTGAGAAGGAAATCTTTCCTTCCTTAAGTGTAACCACACAAGATCACCTGGTTGGAAATGAGCCTTCCTCCGATGTTTATTAGCTTTCTTCCTATAAGACTCGTTAGCCTTCTCGATCTTGCTTCGAATCTGCTCATGGAGTTTTTTCATTGATTCAGCTCTCTCTTTGCCATCAAAGTTCACTTGTGAATTGGATGGAATAGGAATTAAATCAATCGGTGTGAGCGGATTGATTCCATACACAACTTCGAAGGGTGATCGACCAGTAGTATAACTCGGTGATCGATTATAAGCGAACTCAGCATGTGCAAGCTTCAAATCCCAATCTTTTAGAGATTTACTAACCATTCCTCGAAGTAACGTAGTGAGAGTGCGATTGGTTACTTCCTGTTTGGCCATCGGTTTGAGGATGACAAGTGGTGCTGAATAGAAGTCTGGTTCCAAGCATTCTCCATAAGGTCTTCCAGAAATAACTTAAAAACTTAGAATCACGATCAGATACAATGGTCTTTGGTACTCCATGAAGGCGAATGATCTCCTTGAAATAAAGATCAGCCACATGAGATGCATCATCCGTCTTGTGACATGGAATAAAATGAGCCATTTTAGAAAACCGATCAACGACCACCATAATGGCATCTTTTCCCCTCTGAGTTCTTGGAAGAGCCACAATAAAATCTATGCTCACATCTTCCCAAGGCTGTAATGGTACTGGGAGGGGAGTATACAGCCCTTGATGGAAATGACTCTTTGCTCTTTGACAAGTTGCACACCTCAAGATGATAGCATGTACCTCTCCACTCATCTTTGGCCAATAAAAGTGCTCTTGAAGGATTTCAAGAGTTTTGTTCACGCCGAAGTGACCAGCCAAACCTCCACCATGTGCTTCTCGGATCAACAATTCTCTAAATGAACTCTTCGGCACACATAATCGATTTCCCTTGAAAAGGAAGCCATTTTGGAGAGAATATGTACCTTGAATTCCATGTTTGCAACTATCGATAATAGTAGAGAACTCCGGGTCTTCAGAATATAGTTCTTTCATGGATTGAAAACCAAGAATTCTAGAATCAAGAACAGCAAGCATACAGTATCTTCTTGATAAAGCATCCGCAACAACATTAGTATGGCCAGGTTTATACTTCGAAACGAAAGAAAAGGATTGAAGAAATTCTACCCATTTGGCATGCCTTGAGTTGAGCTTGCGTTGGCCACTAATAAACTTCAAAGCCTCATGATCAGAATGAAGTACAAACTGTTTAGGCCTCAAATAATGACTCCAATGATCAAGAGCTCTCACAATGGCGTAGAACTCCTTATCATAAGTTGAGTAGTTCTTCTTCGAATCAGTTAACTTTTCACTGAAATATGCCAATGGTCTTTGTTCTTGAACAAGAACAGCTCCAATGCCAACTCCACTTGCATCACATTCAACTTCAAATACTTTATCAAAATTAGGAAGGGCAAGAACGGGGGACTCACATAGCTTCTGTTTGATGAGTTCAAAAGCGTCATGAGCAGCTCCTGTCCATTCAAAAGAACCCTTCTTCATGCATTCAGTGATAGGGGCCATGATTGTACTGAAGTTCTTCACAAAACGATGATAGAAAGAAGCAAGGCCATGAAAACTCCTTACATCGGTAATGGATTTCGGAACCGGCCAGGTTTTCATTGCATCCACCTTCAATTGATCAACGAAAATTCCATCTTTCGAAACCACATATCCAAGGAATATAATGCTGGAAGAGAAGAACTCACACTTCTCCGTTTTGGCATAAAGCTTCTGTTCTCTCAAGGCTTTAAAGACCTGTTTTAGATGAGAAATATGCTCCTCTTCACTTCGACTATAAACAAGGATATCGTCAAAGTACTAGAACTTCACACCTCATCATGAGTTGTTCGAACTCACGAATATATTCTTCAATACTCATCCCTTGTTGTCTTAGGGAATTCAACTTGAGAAACAGATCTTGCTTATAGGTATCGGGCAAGAACCTCTTCTTCATAAGTTTCTTGAGTTTATCCCAAGACTTGATTCGGCTTTTCCCTTCTCTAGCTCGCTGATGCTTGAAATTCTCCCACCATAGAGAAGCATATTTAGTAAGTTTCAGAACAGCGACCTTGCACCTCTTCTCATCCGAGTAGGACTTGAAGTCAAAAACTCATTCAATGGCATGGAGCCAATCAACAAAGTTGTCAGGATTGAGACTACCTTCGAACTCAGGTTCATCTGCTTTAATCTCACGGTCATTCTCATGGTGTCTTCTTCTTCTTCTCCGAACTCGGTGCTCAGAAGCACTAGAGTTGCCTCCAGTGGAATTAGAATCATCATTAGAATTGTGATGCGAATCTGAATTGTCATGGTGTCGCTGAACATCGGGACGCCTTGCTGGTTGCTCTTGTCTTGCCGGGTTCTCTAGGAGACTCGCTCCATTTACCTTTGGAGATTCTCTATAGCACGATCTCGCCTTAGGTCGTGCGCTTGCTCCAAAGTCAAGCCTCGTGGAACTTGTTCGTCACCCATGATAAGTAGAAGATAACATTACAAAGGAATCACTCAAGATAAGTTCAACCTTGAGCTCTGATACCAACTTGATGCATGCGTGGGCGAGTGACTCCGAACAGAAAATTTCAGGATTGCACGATTTTGGGAAAATGGTCGTAACTTCCTCAATACAGGTTGGATTGACCTGATTCTAAAAGTCACAGATCAAGGACTCGTAGATCTACAACTTTCGTGTTTTGAGTTTCTACAAATAAGCTCTGTGGAGTGAGCGATTCTGGGAGGAAATGGATGAGGCACTGTGTTTGTGGGGATGTGTGTAACTCGAGGATATGGAAGGTTTATCACCTAAGCCTAAAGGCACAAGCCACCAACCAAGGATAAAGGACCGAGATAGTTGCAGTTCACCATCAAGGCTTAAAGGAAATTCCACCGGCCAAGGATAAAGAACTGTTTGATTCACCACCAACGACGTTGGATAAAGAATCGAGATAATAATTCAACTCACAAAGAGGAATTTTCATTCATTCAACCAGTCTGATTACAAAATGAGAATATGTCTCATTATATAGATATTAGACTCAGAATTGAAAACAACATGGGAACTACCCAAACATTAAAGACTAAACAAAACTGAAATAGCATTAAAGGTCTAGGAACTAGGGAATGCAATAAATGACATGGGGACTAGGAGTCTTATCTCTTCAGCCTTCAAAATTCGTCCACCAACAATAACTAGCAAATATCTACTTCCAAAGAGCATTAAATCACTGTGGAACTTATCCTGAATAACTCCCCTTTGATATATCATCGATCAGCAACGAATTTTGATATTGGTATCATCATTCCTTAACCCATCGAAGCAAGTTGTAACCGAAGTTAGTCTTGGCATGAATAAGTACCGATAGTGTTTGTTTTGCCGAAGGAATCTGCTCAGGACTTAAGGATTGATCAGTAGTCTCGGATGCTCCCGCATCAAATCCAATCCAGTTGATTTTGATCTTAGCTCACCAACCATAACCATACAATGATTATTTTCTTGGGCTAACAATCAACCCAGATTGATTTTAACTTTGGCTCACTAATCAAACCGTACAACGTCCAACTCTAGGCTTAGACTAACCCAAGTTTCTTACCCTAAGAAACTTGAAATAAAAAAAAAATAATAAAAAAAACAAAAACAAACTCTCTGAAACTTAAGAGTAGAAATTCTAGGAGCTTGGCTTGTTGGCTTGATTTCTTCTCTTTGAATGCTTGAGAGAGTAGTAGATGATCTTTGATAGCAATGGCCTGACTTCTCTCAAAGTGAGGATGTTGGAAGGACAAAAGTATGTCTAAATATCAAAGCTCTCTTTGCAAGTTCAAAAGTTATCTTTTTTATCTCAAAATATTTTCTTAAGTATTCCTGAGGTTTTCCACCATTACAAGTTAGCTAAAAGGGCTTCTAAAAGTGATCTAGCTATTGAAAGATCGAAAATAGCCATTGAGAGACATGTGGAGTGAAAAAGCTACAAAACTGAAAACTAGCCATTACAGTCACCGGGCTGGCTCAGTTTTTGACTAGGTCGGCTCAATCCAAACTAGGTCAGCTTAATTTTCAGCTGGGTTGGCTCAGTCTTAGTGATCCCAAAATTTCTATTTCTATCTTTTGTTGTCTTCTGAGATTGGGATGGCTACCTTTCTAACTGGGTCGGCCTAGTTGTCACTGGATCGGCTCAGTTGAAAACTAGATCGGCTCAGTCCCTTAGGTATTGATAAACTGGCTTTCTATACTTTCTATGTTTTGCTTCCATTGAGACTAGGTCAGCTCAATCTTTGATAGGGTTGGCCCAGTTTGCATGCCATGCATGCTAAACACTGCTTGTAACCCTTTCTTCTCCAATTTACTTTGTATGTTAGACTTGCCTTTTTGCCTTGATTTATCCTTCATTATAATCTTTTGAAAGATGTATGCACTCTAAAGTATCTTTTCTAAAATCTTGAGTGATGAGTCTTTATTTAGATGAATAGAAACACTTGGAGTTTGTGAGCTCTTGAGTTTTACAACTACACATCCTCACAAACAATGTTAGTAAATTAACAATCTATACTCAAATGCTTTTATTATCATCAAAATCAATCTAGGGTCAACAAGCATTGTCTAATTGTCATCCAGTAGTACATGATAATCTTAGTACATGAAAATATGAAGAAGGCTCAAATCTGTCATTAAAAAATAAGGCGTTGCAAGTTTCTTTGCACCTTTAACCATGAGGTAGCTGCAAGTGCTTGTCTATGATGTAACAGACCATCCAAGCTTGCCCTATATTATAAGTTCCTCTGCATCTTTAACCATGAGGTGGCTGCAAGCAGTTGTCTGTGATGTAACAAACCATCCAAGCTTAACCATATAACAATAAGAACAGAATGCATCACCTCCATTTAGGCACATCTTGTATAGGCAGTTATCATAGCCTCTCTAAGCCTTCGATCACCTCCTTGAGCTGTAAACTAGAAGTAAAAAATTTTTAAAAAATAAAATAATAATATAAAAATAAAATTCATGTGCTTGTGCAGCATAGTCGTTTGGCAAGCTTCAAGTCTGCAGACTTAGGACGTATGCATATCCTGACCATCCCCATTTGTAATGGCCTTTATTTCTATGATTATGCTTTTAGGAATGCTGCACTCTTAATTCAAGGATGAGCTCATTGTCCTTATAAGGGATGTATCAATAGAGAAATGCTTGATCGGGATACAATAGTTGCCCATTTATATAACAGTCGATTTATGCCAAACTACAAGCATTGGTACCTGCATGGAGAGATATGGGAGACAATATGCGTGGATGGGAGGCTTTACTTGTCCAATACATTTGTTGATGTGCAAGAATTAATGATGATAGGCTCAAGCAGATGATTAGCACATTTGATGGGTTTGATTTGGTTATCGGTGGAAGCTCATGTAATAATTTTTCAGGTAGCAACCGCCATAGCCATGATGGACTATAGGGGTTGCTATAGTTAAAGCCGTGCTTAGCTTCTAGGGGGTAGGAATCCTATAGCGGGTAAGCATGACTCTAACCATAGCAACCCTATAGTCCATCATATATAATGGTTGTAATTTACAAGATTATTACATGGATATCCACCAATAACTAGATCAAACACACCAAATGTGCTAATCATCTGCTCGAGCCTGTTGCCAATATTCTCCTGCACATCAGCAAGGTCTTGGACAAGTAGAGCCTCCAAAGCTCTTGCAATTATCTTCCATGTCTCAATCCCCATATAGGTACCAATGCTTATAGTTTGGCATAATTCTACTCCTATATAAATGGGCAACTATTGTATCCCTATCAAGTATTTCTCTATTGACATATTTCTAACAAGGATAAGGAGCCTGTCATTGAACTAAGATTGCAACATTCCTAAAAGCATAATTATAAAAGTAAGGGACATCATTGTAAATGGGGATGGTCAGGATGCGCATCCTATGCATCGGACTTGAGCGTGCTAGACGACTAGGCCAAACGAGCACACCAAAATGGCATCCAGGCAAATCCCATCCTGGAGTTCAGCCCAAAAATATAAAATTAATTAATTTAAATATTATTAATTTAAAATTAATTTTTTAAAAATTAACACCATTGGCCTAAGCGTGCAGGGCACGTGAGGGTTGGATGCTTGCATGCTAGCTAGGACCCGAGGTTCGAGCGCGCAGGGCATGCCCCGGCTCTATATTTGCAATGCTGCTCGGACCTTCTTTTTGTTCAAGCACTCTGCATGTTGAGACTTGAGCGCACATAGCACATCCTGGCCCCATGCTTGCAATGCTACCCAAACCTTTCCTCGTTTCTAGCGCTCTGCATGCCGAGACTCGAGCATTCAGGGCACATCTCAGCCTCATGTTTGCAATGCTATCCATATCTTTTCTCGATTTAAGTGCTCTGCATGCCAAGACCTGAGAGCGTAGACCATGTCTCAGCCCATGTTTGCAATGCTGTCTGGACCTTTCCTCAGTTCGAGTACTCTACATATCGAGACCCAAGTTTTGTACTACTTCTAATTAAATTAATATTTAATTAATTATTTTTTTAATATCTAATTATACTTAATTAATATTATTTTTTAAAAAATTAATTTTTAGTGATGGTATTAGCCATCGCTAATACTCATAACAGAAGGTAGGTTACCATACAAGACTGAGGCATGAACTAGCATGCAGGGATTGAGGCACTAGGAGGTATAGGCTAGCGAGCAAGGATAGAGGTTCAAGGATGTGACTGTGGATAGGAGCTCGGGTTCGGGCCTGTGCGGTAGGGGCCATAGGGTCGGGGCCGTGGGCTGTTGGTGGTGGGGTAGGGGCCGCAAAAATGAGGGTACAAGGATGGGTCAAGGGGAGGTGGAAGGTGGCCGACAAGGTGGGAGGCAACTAGAAGCTTGCGGCTAGGAGCTCGAGAAGGTGGCAGGGGAAAGGCAGGACAAGTGTACCAGGGTATCAAGGAGGAGGCCATGGAAAGGCAAGCCGAGGAAAGGTGGGAGGTGGTTGGGGAGGTAGGAGGCCGCCGAGAGCTCAGAGTGGCAGCCGTGGAGAGGCGAGCTGGGAGAAGGCAGGCTGAGGGGAGGTGGTTGGGAGCTCAGGGAGGCGGTCATGAAGAGGCGAGCTAGGGGAGGTAGAGTAGGGGGAGGTGGAAGGTGGCTAGGAGCTCAGGGAGGCAATTGGGGGGAGGCAGGCTAGGTGTGGTCAGGAGGAGGAGGCTGGAGGCTTGGGAAGGTGGTCGTGGAGAAGTGAGCTGACAAGAAGCAGGTTGGGGGGAGGTGGAGGCGACTAGGGAGGTGATAGGTGGCTGGGGGGCTAGGGGAGGCCACCGCAAAGAGGCAGTTCCGGGGGAGGCGGAATGGGGGGAGGTAGGAGGTGGTCATGGAGAGATTAGCCGAGGGGAGGTGGAAGGCGGTCGGAAAGGTAGGAGGTGGCTAGGGGCTCAGGGAGACTTCTGTGTGTTGTGCAGGATCCCTTAATGTTATTAAGACTGAAGGAAGAGTGGGGCATGCCTCCATCCTCTGTGCTTGGAGGCATGACACCTAGGATACCTTGGCATGTGAAGAAACCAGAGAGAGGGAGAGATGTGTGAGAAAACAATTGTTTTGATCTTTATTACTCTCTTAATTCCTAGGGTTTACAATATACATGTATGTATATACCTATACATGGACCAAAATCCTAACTCGTAAAAAATTCTTTAGGCTAACCTAGTCCAAATGCACTCATCCAAACCCATGTACATCCATGGTCTAATCATGCACTCAATTCCATGGACCCAAACCTAGTTCAAACTTTGAGTAGCCCCCATGAGATCCACAAACTAGAGCCTCATGACCATGGAGGGCTGAATCTCCATCCTAGAATCAAACCGATCCTAGTCCTAGGACCACACCTATCCTACTCTTCCGAAGCCAACACTTTGACTCATATTGTTAGGATTAGTGGTGCTCCCAAGCCTTAGGAGGCTACTGAAGTAGTCAGGGTGTTGGCTCCTGGAGACTAGGATAGGTGTGGTCCTAGGGTAAGGAATGGTTTGGTTCTTGGAAGGAGGTTCAGTCCTCTACGATCATGAGGCCCTAGTTTATGGGTCTCATGGGGGCTACTCAGAGTTTGGACAAGGTTTGGGTCCACGGGATTGAGTGCATGATCAGACCATGGGTGTACATGGGTTTGGGTGAGTGCATTCGGACTAGGTTAGCCCAAGAAGTTTTTTACGGGTTAGGACTTAGGTCCAAGTATAGGTGTATATATATACATGTATATTGTAAATCCTAGGGATTGAGAGAGAGAAATAGAAGATCAATAAAGCCATGTTCTCCCACATCTCTCCCACTCTCTAGTTTCTTCATGCGCCAAGGTGCCCTAAGGGGAGTGCCTCCAAGCTTGGAGGAAGGAGGTGTGCTTTGGTACCGAACTAACTAAATTTCTAATTTAGTAATGGAAAGCTTCTAGGCATAGTCAAGTACTTACAAAGTCAGAGTGCGATCAAGATAGATTCGACCACTCCAAGAGTTGGAGAAAAATGTATCACCGTATTTCAGTATAGCAAAACCTTGGTCAGCATAATCCATCGGATGGATTTGATATTTTGAAATACAATGTGTGGACAACCTTATCAGAGTTAACAATTGAACTCTAAGGTGTCCTATGAGTATTTTGGTCAATGGGATGAATTATATGGAAACTATGTCCGCATGGGTTCTAAAGATGTTGTTCTACACATTCGACCTATCCGATCGTCGGGTACCATTGTTAGATGGTCATTTTGATTGGTATAGAAATTTATTCTTATGTTACTAGCTTAAGTTTGGACCTATGAGATCATACACATTAGAGTACATGATCCGATCAGATGATTGATTAACGATTAAGAATCGTTCTAGGGTTAAACGATCAATACGATTGATGTTTAACCTAGTGCAAGTATTATAGGAGGATCGATTAGCAATTAGATTGCTAATTAGCTTAATTTGATTAAACCAAATGGCTAAGATTAAGTCTAATTAAATATGATTTAATTAAATTTTGTTTGGACTTGATTGGATCAAGTTCAATTAGTTTATTGGATAAGCCAAGTGCAAGGAAGAACTAGTCCTAGTTCAACTAGGACTTGGGTCAACCCAATTTTTTAATTTGATTAAAAAATTAAATTAAAATTAAATATAATTTAATTTAATTTAATTAAGTTTTTAATTAGTTTAAAACTTAATTTAATTAGATTAAATTAATTCTGATTTGATTTGATTTGAGAAACCATGTTGGACCAAGTCAAAATAAGAATCCTAGTAAGATTGGGAACTTCCCTCCTTGCGCCATCTTAGTCCCAACGCCCACCCTTCACGCCTCCTTTGATTTTGTGTGAATTCTCCATGCCCAAGAGAAGCCCACCACATCGCAAAGTCCTCCTCTTTCTTTCTTACATGATAAATTAAGTATGGACCAAGTTAAAGTAGGAATTGGTTTTGATTTCAAATTTTATGAGATAGAATTTTAGGAAACCAAAACTCTTCCTATAGTGCACCGATTCCACCCAGATTTTTTTTAAAATTTTTGTGGATTTTAGAGAGATTTTTGTATGATAAAACTTGATGGTCCATAGTAGAAAAGGAGGAGGCACCCAAGAGTTGGGCGCCCCTTTTCTTGCCCAATTTGAACATTCCTTGTTTAGGTATTTGACCTAAACAAGGACTCCTCTATATCTCTCTATATAGGATGAATTTTGGACTGATTTTTGGATATATTCTAAATCATTGAGAGATATTTAGGGTGTGTGAAAATTAGGGAGAAAAAGTATTGGAGCATAGAGATTTCATAGACACCAATCTAGGTGTCTAGGTGAGAGAACAAAGAAGAAGAAGAAGAAGGGTTCTTCTTCTAGGATTTTTTCTTTGATATTTTCCTCTTTTAGAGATTTTTGAATCACAGGTTCAAAAGCTCTTCCCCTTTCTTCTAAATATTGGAGAGTCCATGATTTGAAGAATGTGGTTTCAGATCAACCATCAAAGAAGGATCAACATAGTACTAGCATACTATATTGATTTCCTGCATTAGACTTCTGATCATGGTTTGTGGGCTTGTGTGGATGACTCCTAGAGATCGACATGTATGCAGCTCGCAACGTCATCCTCAAGCCTAGATCAATAAGTTAGAATATCTAACTTGCACAGGTAATAGATCTAATCAATTGTTTTCATACCTGTATTAGATGTAGTGTATATACATGTTGATGTGATCAACATGTCTTAGTTTCTTCTTTAGATTTTTAATTTCTGATTTAATAACATACCATGATCATGTAATAGATCTTAGATCTAGAGTATTTTTTAGAATTTAAAATTAATTTTAGTCTTTTGCTACCTAATTTTGAAAAAGTTTCAAGATCTAGTCCTGAAATCCTAGATCTAGTTACTTCAATTGGTATCAGAGCCTAGGTTTTTTCATTACATGATTATTTGAGCATGTTTAGATTATTTCTTAAATTAGATTTAATTTATAATCTAATTATTAAATCTAAAATTAAAATTTTTGATCACACGAACTGCTATATGGTTGTCCTGCTATAGGTTTACCCCTTACAGTAGAAAGATTGTCCTAATTTGTATTGATCTACTTCTAATCATAAATTTATTAGATTTGATCTAATTCTATTTATAATTTAATAAATTTAAAATAGTTTTAAATATAAAAATAAAATTTTTAGATTGCATGGATTGCTATAAAGTTATCCTGCTGTAAGGTTTATCCCTTACAGTGGAAAGATTGTCCTAGTACATGCTGATCTAAAATATTGATCATAAAATTTTAGATTAGATCTAATAAATTTTATGATCTGATTAAAAATATTTTAATATAATTTTAATCATCATAAATATGTTAGATTTGATCTAAGGTAATTTATGATTGATTATAGTTGAAATTATTTCAATTATATGAACTTATTTACATTAGATCTAAAGTAGTTTTATGCTTATTTTACTTGCATATTGATTATGAATCAAATATGTAACTTGGTTGATAAAACCATATTATAAAAATATTTTATAAATATGAAAATTATTTTTTAAAAGCTGAACCCCAACCCTTAGCCTAGATTAGTGGATCTACAAGAGAAAGATTGGTGTAGATGGGAATGTGGAGACATTCAAAACTAGATTAGTGGCAAAAGATTATAGACAGCGCAAAGGCATTGACTATCAGGATATCTTTTCGCTAGTAGCTATGCTAAAATCCATCCGCACATTTCTTACTATTGCAGCCTATTTTAATTATGAAATATGGCAAATGAACGTGAAAACGGCATTCTAAAATGAATATCTTGAGGAATATATCTATATGGAACAGCCGCTAGGTTTCACATCTGGTGATGATGATCATAAGGTATGCAAGCTGTAAAGGTCCATATATGGACTTAAGCAAGCGTCTCAGAGTTGGAATACTCATTTTAATGATATGATCAAATTATTTGGTTTCATCAAAAACGAGGAGCCATGTGTATTCAAAAAGGTCAGTGGGAGCACTGTTGTCTTCCTTGTATTGTACGTGGATGACATCCTCCTTATTGGAAATGATATTCCCATGTTGACCATAATTAAAATGTGGTTATCTAAAGAATTCTCCATGAAAGACCTAAGAGAAGCAACCTTTATTCTGGGAATTAAGGTCTATAGAGATAGACCGAGTAGGATGCTAGGTCTTTCATAGAAAATGTACATAGAGGAAGTGCTAAAGAGGTTTAGCATAGAAAACTCTAATAGGGATTTTGGTACTCTTCAGACATGGCATTCATCTTTCCAAAAAGATGTGCCCTAGCAAACATGAGGAAATAGAATACATGAGCAAGATCCTTTATGCTTCAGCAATAAGGATTCCTATGTATGCCATGTTATGTACACGACCTGATATAGCCCATTCTATGAGTGTCACGAGCAGATATCAGTCGAATCTAGGTGAAGAACACTGGACTTCTGTGAAATATATCCTTAAGTACTTGAGAAGAACTAAGGATATGTTGTTGGCCTTTGGTAATAGAGAACTCTAAGTCAAGGGGTATACAGACTAGGATTTTATGTCCAATGTAGATGATCGAAAGTCGACATCTGAGAGTCTGTTTGTATGCAACGGTGGAGCTGTCAGTTGGAAAAGATTCAAGCAGACAGTGATAGCAAATTCCACCATGGAAGCAGAATACATTGCTGTGTCAGAAGCTGCAAAGAAAGTATTCTGGTACAAGAAGTTTGCTGCAGAGATCGGAGTGATGTCATCCCTCTATATTGCGACAACAATGGTGCCATAGCCCTTGCTAAGGAGTCGAGGTCTCATCAGAAATTCAAGCACATCGAGCGATGATACCACCTCATCCATGATTACCTCGAGAAGAGTTACGTCGAGGTCAAGAGAATCGACTCCGCAGACAATGCGGCAGATCCGCTTACAAAGCCATTGGGCCAGTAGAAGATCGAAGCCCACCTTGAGAGGATGGGACTTAGATTTGTGGCCAATTGGCTTTAGGTCAAGTGGGAGTTTGATAGATATGTGTGCCCTAGAAGCCAGAATTGGCTGACACTTGTAATACATTTCTAGGGGCAAAATTATAATTTTGACTATAAATAATAAAATGGATTATTTTCTATCACATATGTATATTTAGTATCTATGATACATCCCTTGAGTTAATGGTAGTGATAATTCTTATTTTCAAGAGTTGAAAATTTAAGACAAGAATTTTCATTTATTAACTTATAAAATGCTCCTGACCGTAGGATCGTCATGAGGATGGTGATTGATCCTGGAAGGTTAGTGTACAATCACTTCTTCATAGTAGATGAGTCTTGAGTCTATGGTGTAGAGACACCGAGCGAGAGTACAGGTACTCGTTAGAGAATGAGGGCACTGAGCGTGACCACCTCGAGTAGTCATAAGGAAGTCTACCTTCTCATCGATGACTGACTCGAAGCTGCAGTGGTGTGTCTGGTTCTTTGACCTGAGGTGCATCGGCAGTTCACCTTGAGGGTGTTATAGTTTGACTACACCATGACTCGGTCTCCTAGCCATCCGGAATCCTGAGGTGTATGTTGGCTATAGCATGTTCATTGTAGGAATTGGATTGCACCAAGATGGAATCTATCTACCTCGGTGGATGAGGAGCAGCCCTATGATGATCATGA
Source organism: Cocos nucifera (assembly GCA_006176705.1). NCBI lineage: Eukaryota > Viridiplantae > Streptophyta > Magnoliopsida > Arecales > Arecaceae > Cocos > Cocos nucifera. The sequence continues at coordinate 720,985 of QRFJ01000232.1, read as the reverse complement.
GAATCAAGTCCATAAGCCCATGGCCATGGCAGAGAGTGAAATAATAGAAAGAGTTACTATTAAGGTTTTCACATCGGACTTGAATCGAATGATTAAATCATATGATAGAAATTAGGTTTTGACGAGTTCACCTTCTGATCAGGGCTCAAGATAGAAGAACTTAATCACACAAGTAGCTGCACCAAGAGGTTCGTTTTTAGTTTGGATGGGTTGCCACCATATACTGCTAGGTGTCACTGGTAGATTTTGGGAGTAATTAGAATGATTTAGATGATCGATCATTCTAGTTGTCTGAATCAGAATAGTTCTGATCCATCGAAAGGAGTTTTGATGATGTCGATGATGGAGATCACGACATATCCCATTACCATATGGAACTGAATTTAACTGGGTCACACAAATAAGGGTTTGGATCTGGATATTATCAATTTGACTAATTCAGTTCAATTGATTTGAATTAGATTCAATTAGATTCAAGGAAATCATGCTAGCACACGATTGAGCCTAATGTTCTCCTTCTATTATCATTAAAAGTTATCTTGATTGAGCTGAATATATTTGCGCTCGCTCAGGTACCTTTACCTGGTCTGACTGGAGCTTGTTCAAGTTAGAAAAGGGTTGTCTTAATTTATGAGATAAATTTGAGATAACACCTACCATTTTCCATCACTTGCTAATTCTTGTCCTTCGACTTTGGTCAAACATTGACTTTGACCCTTGGACATCTGCCCATGTATCATGCATCCATAAGAGAGACTTATGGACCAAGTCCACCTACCATTTGGTAGGCAGATGGAGGGTGCATGCCATCCTTTGGTAGGCAGATGGAGGGTGCATGCCATCCTAGGCATGCACCCCATGTGGATAAACACTGGAGTCCCATATGGATGGGACTCTAGGTTGCTTCTTAGATTCAAACTAGGTGACCCTTACCTATAGACTTTGACCAGTCTAAGGCACCATCTAAGGATGAATCTGTGGGGCTCTCTTCTGATTGGATCAGGTGATGTCATCCCACCAATCAGATTTAGATCTGATTGCATGAAGCAACGCGATTGGTCGGGATGATGCAGCACTGCATGGCGCAGCAGGGTCTATAAATAAACCCTATCTATGCCGAACCTAAAAGTGAGTTCCTCTTAGCCCATGCCCCAAGACTGCCCCTCTCCCTCCACACCATCTTCTGATCCTCTCTCTCCTCTCCATGCCCAAGGAAGTTGAGCTTCAGTTTAGTGCAATCCAGGCAAGAAAAGGCTGATCAGAAAAGGAAGAAGGAAGCACTGCTGTAGAGATGAGTGCTGATCTTCGAAACTCCTTTCGAAGATCCTCCAAATCAGATCAAGATCTAATTTTTGGAGAAGTGATAAAGAAGAAGAAGATCTCTAGATCCAGCCTGAGTGGATATCGGTAGAGGCCAGGCACTTGCATGGCTTGATCCAGAACCTTAGGCATTCAGTAGGATCATAAAGGATAATCGGGTTACCCAAAACCAAGGTAACATTAATTTAAATTTAATTTAATTTAATTTTCTTATTTATCAAATCATAAAATTAGATCTAAAAAGTGTCAGATCTGATTTGGATCTAAGAGGAAATTTTTGAAATATGCCTCTCGATCCAATCAGATTTGAATGAATCTGATCCGAAAAATCATGATTTTTCCTTCAATTTTTGGGAAATCAGATTACCTTATAATGATCCTGATCTGTCCTGAGGTTCTGGAAGGAGCCACGCACGTACCTGGCCTCTACTGGAGTCAGCTCAGGTAGGATCTAGAGGTCTTCTCTTTTTGAATCAACTCTTCAAAAATTAGATCCGAATCTGATCTTGAAGTTCTTCAAAACTACTTTGAAGAAGCAGCGATCGTCTCTTTCAGCAATGCTGCCTTCTTCCTGATTTGGGTGCCTTTCTTCCTTGGATTGCATTTGAACCCAAGCCCAACTCCTTTGGGCATGGAGAGAGGAGAGAGAGGATCAGAGGGAGGAGTGGAATAGAGGAGGACAGCCTTATGGCATGGTGAAAGGGAGAAGCTCTATAACTCTAGGCACATATATGGTTTAAATAGATCCTATTGCAGCATGCAGTGCCACATTATCAGAACCAATCAGAGGCCTTCATTCAATTAGATCTAAATCTAATTTATGGGATGATGTCTTCTGATCCAATTAGATGAGAGATCCTCAAAAATCCATATAGGTGGTGCCAGGATTGGATAAATAGGACTTTTGACACCTAGGTGTTTAAATCCATCGAAATTCCCTAGAGTCCCATCTGTATGGGACTCCATCCCTTATCCACATGGGATGCATGCCTATGGTGGCGTTCATCCTCTCTCTTGCCTCTTTTAGCAGGAAGACAAGAGCCCCAAGTGCTCTCCTATAGGCGCATGACACATGGCCCTATGTCCAAGTGTCCAGGGTCAACTGTTGACCTATGTTCAAAAACAAGAATTAGCAGGTGACAGGAATTGGCAGGTGTTATCTTAAATCCATCTAATGATTTAAGACAATCCTTTTCTAATCCAGACAAGCTCTAGTTAGACTAAGATAAGGTTCCCGAGTGAGCCCAAATAAATTTGACTCAGCCAAGATGAACCAAAATAATTACAAAAGGAGAATGTTAGGCTCAATTGTGTGCTAGCACGATTTTCTTAAACCTAATTGGATCTAATCTAGATCAATTGACCTAGTTTAGTTTAATTGATGACATCAAGATCCAAACCCTTATTTGTGTGATCCAGTTAGGTTTAGTTCTGTATGGTAATAAGACAAGTCAAGATCTCTATCATCGACATCATTAAAATACCTTTCAATGGACCAAAACTTTTCTGATTTATACAAGTCAGAATGATTGATCATCTAAATCATTCTAATTGCTTCCAAAATCCACCAATAATACCTAGCAGTATATGATGGCAACCCATCAGAACTAAAAGCAAATCTCTCGGTGCAGCTACCTGTGTGATTGGGTTCTTCTATCTTGAGCCCACACAGAATTAGGATTAAGGTGAACTCATCAAATCCAATATCCATCATATGAATTAATCATTTGATTTGAGTCCAATGTGAAATACTAATACAAACTCTTTCTATCATCTTCACAGTGCCATAGCCATGGGTTTGAGGACTTAATCTCATGATTATCATAGGACTACTCCTCATCTACCGAGGTAAATAGATCTCCTATTGGTGCAATCTAATTCCTACAATAAACATGCTATAGTCAACATACACCTCAGGATTCCGAATGGCTAGAAGACTGAGTTATGGTATAGCAAAACTATAAAACTCTCAAGGTGAACTATCGATGCACCTTAGGACAAAGATTCAGATACAACACTACAGCAATGAGTTAGTCATCCATGAGAAGGTAGACTTTCTTATGACTGCTTGAGGTGGTCACGCTCAATGCCCTCATTCTCTAACGAGTATCTATACTCTCGCTCTGGTGTTCTCCACATCGTAGACTTAAAATACATCTATCCTAGAAAAGTGATCATACACACCTTTCGGATCTATCACCATCCTCATGATGATCCTACGGTCGGGAGCAATTTATGAGTTAAATATGAAAATTCATGTCTTAAATTTTCAACTCTTGAAAATATGAATTATCATTGCCATTAACTCAAAAAATGTATCACAGATACTTTAAATACATACTGTGATAGAAAATAATATATTTATTAATTTATAGTCAAAATTATAAAATTACATTTAGAAGTGTATTACAAGTGTCAGCCAATCTGGCTTCTAGGGCACACATCTAACAAACTCCCACTTGATCTAAAGCCAATTGGCTACAAACCTAAGTTCAATCTTATCAAGGTGGGCTTCGATCTTCTACTAGCTCAATGGCTTTGTCAGCGGATCAGCTGCGTTATCTATAGTGTTGACTCTCTTGACCTCGACGTATCCCTTCTCGAGGTAATCGCGGATGAGGTGGTATCATTGCTCAATGTGCTTGGATTTCTGATGAGACCTCGGCTCCTGAGCTAGAGCTATGGTACCATTATTATCGCAGTATAGAGGGACGGCATCTGATTGCATCACTCCAAGCTCTACAGCAAACTTCTTGTACCAGAACACCTCCTTTGCAGCCTTCGATGAGCGATATACTTTGCTTTCTTGATAGAGTCTACTATCACCATCTGCTTGGAACTCTTCCAACCGATAACTCCACCATTACAAATAAACAGACTTGCAAATGTTGACTTTCAATCATCTATGTCAGACATGAAATCCGAGTTTATATGCCCCTGGACCTATAGAGTTCTCTATTACCAAAGACTAGAAACATATTCTTAATCCTTCTCAAGTACTTAAGGATACATTTCATAGAAGTCTAGTGCTCTTCACCTGGATTCGACTAATACCTACTCGTGACACTCACAGCATGGGCAATATCAGGTCGTGTACATAGCATGGAATATATGAGGCTCCCTATTGCTGAAGCATAAGGGATCTTCCTCATGCGTTCAATCTCCTCAGGTGTGCTAAGGCACATCTTCTTAGAGAGATGAATGCCATATCTGAAGGGTACTAAACCCCTCTTAGAGTTTTCCATGCTAAACCTCTTCAGCACCTTCTCTATGTATATTTTCTGGGAGAGACCCAGCATCCTATTCGGTCTATTCCTATAGACCTTAATTTCCAGAATGAAGGATGCTTCTCCTAGATGTTTCATAGAGAACTTATACAACCATATTTTGACCATTGTCAATATGGAAATATCATTCCCAATTAGGAGGATGTCATCTACGTACAGTATGAGGAAGACAACAATGCTCCCACTGATCTTTTTGAAAACACAAGACTCCTCCTTATTTTTGATGAATCCAGATGATTTAATTACATCATTGAAACGAGCATTCCAACTTTGAGATGCTTGCTTAAGTCCATATATGGACCTTTTCAGCTTACATACCTTATGATCATTATCACTGGATGTGAAACCTAGTGGCTGTTCCATATAGATATCTTTTGGACATCCAATAAATCAAGTTCTTAAGGACCTAGACTCTAATTTATCTGCCTGTTGTCTTTTGACATGGGTCGGACAACCCCAAATTCTAAGATGACTCAGACTTGGTTTCTTTCCATTTCATATCTCATATGGTGTGGTAGGAATGATCTTAGAGGAAATCCTATTCAGTAATCATATAGCGGTCATTAGACTATTGTCCCCAAAGAAACTCAGGAAGGTCCGTGAAACTCATTGTGGATCGAACCATATCTAATAGGATACAGTTTTTCCATTCTGAAATCTCATTGAGTTGAGGCATTCCAGGTGGAGTCCATTAAAAGACTTTGCCATTGTCCTTAAGATAGTTTAAAAATTTTTGACTAAGGTATTCACCTCCTCGATCTGATCGAAGAACCTTAATGGATTTTTCTATTTATTTTTCTTCTTTGAATTTAAATTTCTTGAATTTTTTAAAAGTTTCAAACTTATGTCGCATCAAATACACATACCCGTACCAATATAAATCATCGATAAAGATGATGAAGTAGACATAATTGCCCTTAGTCGGCACATCAAATGGGTCGGATACATTAGTATGTACTAGGGAAAGCAGGTTTGTGGTCTTTTTCTCATGTCCTACAAAAGAAAACTTGGTCATTTTGCCATGAAGGCATGATTCACAAATCGAATATGACTCGGAAGTCAATGGACTCAATAGCCCAGATTTCTTCAATTTGTTAACCCTGTCTTCGGTTATATGCCCTAGCCTAAGATGCCAAAGATACCTATCATTTAGACTATCCCTAGGTCGCTTTGATCCTATGGCATTCATAATTTGCTCAATATTAAAAATAGAAATATCAATATGTAACTGGTAGAGATTATTTATAAGAAAACCACTTGCAATTTTTTTTTCTTTCATAAAGAATAATACAATGCTCCTTAACAAAACTAATTACATAGCCTTCTTGTGCTAAACATGAAACAGAAATCAAATTTCTGCTCGCTGCAGGCACATAAAAATAGTTCCTAAAAACTAAATCTAATCATGATGGTAATAATAGAGGATAGGTTCCCACAACCACAGTAGCAACTCTTGCTCAATTTTCGATGCATAGGATCATCTCACCATCCCTTAGCCTCCTGCTATTCTCAAGATCCTGCATAGAAGTGCACAAGTGAGCATTAGAACCAGAATCAAGCATCCAACTGGATGCAGAAGAAATCATAAGATTAGATTCTACAATGAGCGTATCTCCAGAAGGATCTATCTCCTTCTTGTTCTTCAGGCTAGACAGGTACAAAGGGTAGTTCTGCTTCCAATGGCTGTCAATGTTACAAAGAAAATATTTTTCTTTGTCAGCAACCTTCTTCTTCGGCTCTACCTTCTTCTTCTTCCCACCATCCACCTTCTGCTTCTTCATGGACTTCTTCTTTTTCCCAAAAAACTTTCTCTTAGAGGAAGTCCGCTCCACAGCAAGTACTGAGTCTTTAGAATCTTTCATAGAAAGCTTAGTAGTAACCAACATGTTTATGAGTTCAGCCAAGACATTATGAAGTTTAAGCATATGGTTGTTCATGATGAACTGCCCATACGAATCAGTCAAGGATTGCAGAATTATATCAATTTGCAAATCCTGATCTAACATGACACTAAGATTTTCAAGCTCTTCAAAGTTCTTGATCATCATCAAATAATGATCTTTGATAGACTACCCATCACGCATCTGAGCCTTAAACAGTCTCTTAGTGACTTGATATTTGATTGCATGACTTTGATCACCAAACAACTCTTGCAAGTGAGCCAACATTTGGTAGATAGTCTTAATGTCTTCATGTTGACACTGGAGCTCATCAGACATCAAGCCAAACATGTAATACCTGGTTTTGTCATCTTCATCTGTCCACTTCTTAAGAGACACTCTCTATTCAATGGATGGACGGATTGGATAAGGTGGAAGGATTTTGTTCCAACATATGAGTCTTTTTGGAACCAAAAATAATTTTGAAGTTTCAGAGCCATTCCTTATAGTTGGATCCGATCAGTCTATGGGTGTCCAGGATGTGGGCAAGTGGATTGGATGCAGACATCTTCCTACAGAGAGTCAAATTTTTTAGTTAGATTTTATAATTAGACTTAACTAATTTATTTAGGAGTTTCATTTTAAAACAAATTAGGCTCCCATAATTTACTCGGATCCCTACACTTTCTTGGCAGAGATGCAAAAATCTTTGCGATTATTGAATTCTAGTGGGTGGTGTAGTCCCACCGACTGGCTCACCATCTCACCTATAGTTATTAATGATGGGTCAACCGATGAGTGCATAACTCTTGTCTAATTATTCTCTAATCATGATGCACCCAAACCTAATCTCTAATTCATGAATCTCATCGTATCCAAAATGTTGATCCACTCTTTAGTTAAGTTAGACCCACCATTTGCACGAATTGGATTCCTGATGGATCCCTCACCGTATTTGAAATATTGAGCCCAACCCATCCTCCAACCCATAGCATCCAATGCCTAATAGATATGGTTGCATCTTTTCAGTGCAACTGAACCCATACCGAGAATAATCAACCTCGGAAAGGGCCAGCATATCTACAATGGTGGGAGACCTTAGGCTTAATATTTTTTTAGGAAAATTTAATTTAGGTCTCTTTAAACTTAACTTGATTTAGTCATAACAATTATAACTAACATAGTGGTATGGGTTAGCTCGAATTATTAGCCACCTCAAATTAGAACTAGATCGACATAAATGGTTAGGTAAGTATGATTGGTGGAAGGGATGTGCCATTAACTTGATAAGAACGCATTCAGATCGAGTAGCTCCAAATTAAAAACCAGTCGATCTTATCTACCAGACTTATCTTAGATACCAAATTATTAAATCAGAACCAATTGGGTTAGCCTATAATTTAGACTTGAACCGTGAAGCCAAATTAGGTCTTGACTTGATCGAGTCACATCTCAATGTGATTAGATCTTGACCTAGACTTAATCCTGTTAGGATGGTCAAATCTAAGCTTTTCTTTGATCTCACCTGACCAACTCTTGATTTGATTTGATCAACTGCTAGACCTAATTAAGCTACCCAAGCTTGAACCCAATTTTATGAATATATCTTAGATCTAAAAATTTATAATTTTTAGACCTAATTAATTTTATAATCTTAATTCTTAATTAAGTTTTGCATTCATGATTAAAACATGTAATAAAATCCTAGAGTTTTAGGATCTAGGGTTTCGTAGAAAAATAAGTTTTGATTTTTGATTAAGAATGAACGCGCAGCATTCCTACACATCATAAGAACACCCCATCGAATGAAAAGAGAGGACCTTTAAATCCTACTTTATTCTTATGATCGGATGGCTAAGGAAAATATCTTAATCAAAAATATAATTTCTACTACAAAACTAGTTAGATCTAAATCATATATTGCATATACAATTAATGATCTAACTTATACATGTTTTGCATACATCTCATGTATCATAACTAACTCAACCATACATACTTTCAGATCTAAAATATCACATATTAATTCTAAAAATTATATCAAAAATAAAACTATTCTAGATATTTTATAGAACTATTCTATAACTAGTCTAAGCATTCATCTTTCATATCTCATATGAATAAAATAAAAATAAAAAAATCTATTTTCTATTTTTTAGATCTGATTACAATAATAATAATATTAAAAAAATATAAATAAATTAGATCTAAAATTATATTTAATTAATTTAATAATATGATTATACTAGACTACACATAAAACTATTCTATTCCTTGTCTACTCATACATTATAGATCTAAATCATAAAATTTTTAATTTTTTGATTTTAGATCTAATCATATCTGATGTGACATCTAAAATTCTTTAATATCATATCATAAATAAAAATTAAATCAGATTTATAATAGATCTGATGAACTGCCAATCTAGCTCTGATACCAGTTGAAGAAAATTTCTTATTTTCTTGCACAGGATCGTTTAGATCTGATTGGATCTGAAAAAATATTTTAAAATTTTTTTCTATGATCCTAATCAAATTTGAGATTTATCAGATCTAATCCTAAATATTTGATATTAAGATTAAAAATAAAATTAAATCTAATTTAATTTCATACCTTAACTTTAGGTAATCAGATTATCCTATGATGATCCGATCTGTCTTGAGTTTCTGGAAGGAGCCACGCACGTGCCTGGCCTCTACTAGTGTCCACTCGAGCAGGATCTAGAGGTCTTCTTCTTTTGAATCAACTCTTCAAAAATCAAATCTAAAACTGATCTTGAAGTTCTTCAAAACTACTTTGAAGAAGCAACGGTCGTCTCTTTTAGCAGTGCTGCCTTCTTCCTGATCTAAGCACCTTTCTTCCTTGGATTGCACTTGAACCTGTGCCCAACTCCTTTGGGCATGGAGTGGAGAGAGAGAGGATCAAAGGGAGGGGTAGAATGGAGGAGGGAAGCCTTGCAGCATGGTGAAAGGGAGAAGCTCTATAACTCTAGGCATAGATAGGGTTTAAATAGACCCTATTTAAACCCTACGATGCCACATCATCCCAGCCAATCAGAGGCCGTCATTCAGTCAGATTTAAATCTGATTGATGGGATGATGTCATCTAATCCAATCAGATGAGAGACCCTCAAAAATCTATAAAGGTGGTGCCAAGACTGGATAAATAGGACTCTTTAGCGCCTAGGTGTTTAAATCCATCCAAATTTCCTGGAGTCCCATTTATATGAGACTCCATCCCTTATCCACATGGGATGCATGCCTATGGTGGCATGCATCCTCTCTCTTGCCTCTTTTAGTAGGGGGCCAAGAGCCCCAGGTGCTCTCCTATAGGCGCATGACACATGGCCCTATGTCCAAGTGTCCAGGGTCAACTATTGACCTACGTTCAAAAATAGGAATTAGCAGGTGTTATCTTAAATTCATCTAATGATTTAAGACAATCCTTTTCTAATCTAGACAAGCTCTAGTCAGACTAAGACAAGGTTCTTGAGTGAGTCCAAATAATTTGACTCTGCCAAGACGAGCAAAAATGACTACAAACGGAGAATGTTAGGCTCAATCATGTGCTAGCATGATTTTCTTGAACCTAATTGGATTTAATCCAGATCAATTCAACTGATTTAGTCCAATTGATGACATCCAGACCCAAACCCTTATTTGTGTAATCCAGTTAGGTTTAGTTCTGTATGGTAATGAGACATGTCGCGATCTCTATCATCGATATCATCAAAATATCTTTCGATGGACCTGAACTTTTTTGATTCATACAATTAGAATGATCGATCATCTAAATCATTCTAATTACTCCCAAAATCCACCAATGACTCCTAGCAGTATATGGTGGCAATCCATCAGAATCAAAAGTGAATCTCTCAATACAGCTACCTGTGTGATTGGGTTCTTCTATCTTGAGTCCTAATAGGATTAGGGTTAAGGTGAACTCATCAAACCCAATGTCTTTCATATGAATTAATCATTCGATTCGAGTCCAATGTGAAATCCTAATAGAAACTAATTCTATCATCTTCACACTATCATGGTCATGGGTTTAAGAACTCAATCTCATGATTATCATAGGATTGCTCCTCATCTACTGAGGTAGATAGATCCCCTATTGGTGCAATCCAATTCTTACAATGAACATGCTATATAGCCAACATACACCTCAGGATTCCAAATGGCTAGGATACCGAGTTATGATGTAGTCAAACTATAATACCCTCAAGGTGAACTATCGATGCACCTAAGCTCAAAGAACTAGAAACACCACTGCAGCAATGAGTCAGTCATCGACGAGAAAGTAGACTTGCTTATGACTGCTTGAGGTGGTCATGCTCAGTGCTTTCATTCTCTAATGAGTACTTATTATACTCTCGCTCCAGTGTCTCCACACTACTGACTTAAGACACATCTATCCTAGATAAGTGATTGCACACCAATCTTTCGGATCTATCACCATCCTCGTGATGATCCTATGGTCGAAAGCAGTTTATGAGTTAATTATAAAAATTCATGTCTTAAATTTTCAACACTTGAAAATATGAATTGTCATTACCATTAACTCAAAGGATGTATCATAGAAACTTTAAATACATACTGTGATAGAAAATAATCCATTTATTAATTTATAGTCAAAATAATAAAATTATCCTTAGAAGTGTATTACATGTGTCAGCCAATTTGGCTTCTAGGGCACACATCTAACATCTATTTCTCTCTTCAGATGTCTTAGGAGGCATCTTCTTAGAGAGATGTATGCCTTGACTCATGGGTAAGTAACCTCTTTTATTTCCATCCATACTAATCTTTTTCAGTTTTAAGTCAATGTATCTAAACTGGGACAAGCCTAGCATGCTCTTAGATCTATCCCTATAGATCTTTATTCCAAGTATATAAGATGCTTCTCTCAAGTCTTTCATGCAAAACTTATTTGATAGTCATAACGTGGCCGATTGTAATATTGGGATATCATTCTCATTGAGGAGTAGGTCATCTACATATAAAACTAAGAAAACTATGACCCTCCCACTAGTCTTCTTATACACACATGGTTCATCCACATTCTTGATGAAGCAAAACTCTTTGACTGTAACATCAAAATAGACGTTCCAACTCCTTGAAGCTTGTTTTAATTCATAAATAGATCTCTTATGCTTGCATACCTGATTTAGTCTCTCATTTGAGACAAAACCTTCTGGCTGTGACATGTAGACCTCCTTCTCAAGAAAACCATTAAGAAAAGCGGTCTTCACATCCATTTGTCATATTTTATAATCATAGTATGCTGCTATGGTAAGCATAATCCGAATTGATTTGAGCATGGCAGTAGGTGAGAATATTTCATCATAATCTACACCTTGTTTTTGCCTGAAACCCTAGCCACTAATCTGGCTTTATAGGTTTCAACTTGGCCATCCGCTTCAATCTTTTTCTTATAGACCCATTTACACCCTCTGGTGCATCCACCAAAGTCCATACTTATTGGTGTTCATGGAGTCCATCTCGGATTGCATGGTAGCCAGCCATTTGTCTGAGTTTTTACTCATGACAGCTTCTGTATAGGTCAGAGGTTCATCATTCTCAATGACTTGGGCTTCATTATTCTTAATAATGAACTCGTACCTCATAGGTGCATGTCACACTCTATCAGACCTATGGTTTGAAGTTCTGTGTTCTAGTTCTTCCTTATTTATGTGTTTATTTGGTTGAGAAATATCTATTTATTTTTCTTGAACTTTACTAAGTTCAATGTTTCTCTCTCTGCATCTTTCTAGGATAAACTCTTTCTCAACGAAAGTGGCATGCCTACTTACAAATATCCTTTATTCAGTAGAATGGTAGAATAGATATTCCATACTATCTTTAGGATATCCTACAAATAGATATTTATCTACTCTAGCATCTGGCTTATGTCCAAAATTTCTTTTGACATATGCTGGACAATCTCGTATCTTAAGATACTTAAGATTAGATTCTTTTTCTCTCCATATCTCATATGGAGTGCTAGATACAGATTTAGAAGATACTATATTCAAGATGTATACTGTAGTCTCTAAGGCATGACCCCAAAAGAAAATAGATAATTCTGTGAAGCACGTCATGGATCATACCATATCCAATAAGGTATGATTCCTCCTTTCGGCTACACCATTTAACTGTGGTGTATAAGAAGTCCATTCAAAGAGAATCAATTTTACTTTAAGATAGTTTAGAAACTCACTGGATAAGTATTCTCCTCCTCAATCAGATCTAAGGCTTTTTATACTCTTTCTAGTTTGTTTCTCGACCATACATTGATACTCTTTGAATTTATCAATAGCTTTGAATTTATGTTTCATAAGATACACATATCCAAATCTTGATAAATCATCCATAAATGTTATAAAATAAGAGTATCCTCCTCTGGCCAAGAATGGTCATAGGACCACATGTATCTATATGTACAAGTCCTAATAACTCACTGATCCTTTCTCCATGTCCACTAAATGGAGTCTTGGTCATTTTACCCTTGAGACATGATTCACAAGTTCCTAATAATTCATAATCATAAGGATCAAAGAACTTTTCTTTGTATAACTTGTTAATCTTGTTCTCAGCAATATGACCAAGATGACAATGCCAAAGTAAAGTATTATTTATGTCCTCTCTTTCACACTTTCTACTTTCATCAACATGAAAAATATTATCATCGAAATATAGAGTTAACAAACCATTATTAAAAAATGCCATTGCATATTATTTCATTAGAATATTTGATAGAGCAACCATTACTCGTTACATCAAGATTATATTCTTGTTTTAATAATAAGAGTATAGATACAATATTTTTAATTATCTTAGATATATAATAATAATTTATCAGCTCTAAGATCTTCCCAGAAGGTAACTTTAAAATATTTGTCCCCATAGATTTCACTTGGATGGACTCTCCTCCAGCACCGTAGAGCTTAAAGTCATCTTTCTGCAAACTCCTAATTTTCTGCAGCCTCTGCAATGATTTTGCAGATCTGAAAACCGTAGTTGGATAACAACAATACCCTAGAGTTTGAAATAGAAGAATTGAATGACAATATAGTATGTATCTCATACATACCTTTTGGTGCTTTATTTGCACCAGTCTTCATAATTGCAAGGTAAGCCTTACAATTCCTCTTCCAATAATCTATTTTGCTGTAGTGAAAATAGGTCATCTATTCGGAGGCCTTCTTCCCCTTCTTCTTCTTATTTATGCCACCTTTTGGGTTAAACCTCCTCTTTGAACCCTTTTTGCCTACCTTCTTCTTGGAAGTCCCATCTACAAGAAGAAGAGGAGCCTTGTTTTTATTGATATGGCTCCTTACTATTTTGAGCATATTTAGTAGCACAAGCAAGAAAGTATTTAGTTTATTCATGTGATAATTCACAACAAACTGAGAAAAAATGATTCTGAAAGTGATTGCAAGATCAAATCCTGACTCAACTCCTCATCCATGATAAAATCTAATTCGCTTAATCGAGTGATTAGGTCAATTAGCATCAACACATGGTCTTGCACGGATGAACCCTCTGCCATCCAAGCATGGAATAACTGCTTAGATATCTCATATCTAGCAGTTCTACTCTGTTCTCCATAAAGCTCTTTTAGGTTGAGCAATATGAACTGAGTGTCTATGCCATCATGCTACCTCTATAACTCATTACTCATGAAGGCAAGTATGATGCATTTGACAATAAGAGAATCATTTTGCCACATCTTGTATGAAGATTTTTCTTTCTCTATAGCATCTTCCCCTAATGGCTCAAGATCAAGGGCATTAAGAATATAGGAGAGCTTTTCTTGACTGACTACAATTTTTAGGTTTTTCAGCCAATCCACATGTTAGATATGTGTGCCCCAGAAGCCAGATTGGCTAACACTTATAATACACTTCTAAGGATAAAATTATAATTTTAACTATAAATAATAAAATGGATTATTTTCTATCACAGTGTGTATTTGAAAGTGTTTGTGATACATCCTTTGACTTAATGGTAACGATATAGTTCATATTTTCAAGACTTAAAAATTTAAGATATGAATTTTCATTATTAACTCGTAAAATGCTTCTGATCGTAGGATCATCATGAGGATGGTGATTGATCTGAAAGGTTGGTGTATGATCGCTTCTTTTAGATAGATGAGTCTTGAGTCTATGGTGTAGAGACACCAGAGCGAGAGTATAGGTACTCGTTAGAGAATGAGGGCACTGAGCATGACCACCTCGTGCAGTCATGAGGAAGTCTACCTTTTCATCAATGACTGGCTTGAAGCTATAATGGTGTGTCTAGTTCTTTGACCTGAGGTGCATCAGTAGTTCACCTTGAGGGTGTTATAGTTTGACTACACCATAACTCGATCTCCTAGCCATTCGAAATTCTGAGGTGTATGTTGGTTATAGCATGTTCATTGTAGAAATTGGATTGCACTAATAGGAAATCCATCTACCTCGGTAGATGAGCAGCCCTATGATGATCATGAGAATCAAGACCATAAGCCCATGGCAATGGCAGAGTGAAATAATTGAAAGAGTTTCTATTAGGGTTTTCACATAAAACTTGAATCGAATGATTAATTCATATGATAGAAATTAGGGTTTGACGAGATCACCTTAACCCTAATCCAATCGAAACTCAAGATAGAGGAACTTAATTACACAGGTAACTGCACCAAGAGGTTCACTTTCAGTTTTGATGGATTGCCACTATATGCTGCTAGGTATCATTGGTAGATTTTGAGAGCAATTAGAATGATTTGGATGATCGATCATACTAGTTGTTTGAATCAAAAAAGTTCTGATCCATCGGAAGATATTTCGATGATGTCGATGATAGAGATCACGACATATCCTATTACTATATAGAACTGAACCTAACTGGATCACACAAACAAAAGTTTGGATCTGGATGTCATCGATTGGACTAACTCAGTTCAATTGATTTGAACAAGATTCAATTAGGTTCAAAGAAATCATGCTAGCACATGATTGAGCCTAATGTTCTCCTTTAACAATCATTAATGCTTATCTCGACTGAGCCAAATGTGTTTGGGCTCACTCAAAAATCTTTACTTGGTTTGACTGGAGCTTGTCCAGATCAGAAAAGGATTATCTTAATTTATGAGATAAATTTAAAATAATACCTGCCATTTTCGATCACCTGCTAAATCTTGTTTTCGAACATTGGTCAAATGTTGACCCTGGACACAGACATTTGCCCATGTGTCATCAACCCATAGAGTTCCTAGGGACTTATCCCCCTACTAAAATATAGACAGGAAGAGGGAGCATGCCTAGGGAGGCATGCACTCCATGAGGATAAAGATGGAGTCCCATACAGATGGGACTCTAGGGTTGCTTCAGGAGATTAAACCGTGTGGCGCCAAGAAGTCTTGTTTGATTAGTCTTGGCACCACCTTAGGAGGGTTTTAAAGGTCTCTCATCTGATTGGATCAGATGATGTCATCCCATTAATTAGATTTAGATTTGATTGCGCAAAGGGCCGTCATTGGCCAGGATGATGTGGCACTACATGATGCAACAACGTCTATATAAACCCTGTCTGCATCTGTAATTTAATGCTTCTACCTTTAGCCCATGCCACAAGTCTCTCTCCCTCCTTCTCCATGCCACCCTCTGGTTCTCTATCTCCTCTCCATGCCCAAGAGCTTTTGGGCATGAATAAGGTGCGATCCAAGCAAGTGAAAGACGCCAAGAAAGAAAGAAGGCAGCACTGTGGCAAGAGACAATGGCTATTCTTCAAAAGCAATTTTGAAGACCTTTAAGATTAGATCTAGATCTAATTTTTGGATGATTGATTGAGAAGAAGATCTCTAGATCCTATCTGAGTGGATATCGATAAAGGCCAGGCGCTTGCATGGCTACATCTAGAACCTCAGGCAAACATCGAGATCATCATAGGATAATTAGATTACCCAAAACAAAGGTAAAATTAAATTTGATTTAATTTTTACTTTTATTTTTATTATTAGATCAATAAGACCAGATCTGAGGAGTCTTAGATCTGATTAGGATCTCAAAGAGAAAATTTTTAAAATATCCCTCTTGATCCAATCAGATCTGAACGAACCTGATCTAAAAAATAAGATTTTTCCCTTCAAATGGTATCAGAGCCAGGTTCCATAATTCATTAGATCTAATTTTAATATATTTTTGATCTAATAATTAGATAATTTTAGATGTCACATTAGATATGATTAGATCTAAAATCAAAAAATTAAAAATTAAATAATCTATATCTAAGATGTATGAGATGCATGACTAGACTTGGAATAGAATTATTCTATGTATAGTCTAGCATAATCATAATTTTAATTTAATTAATTATATTTTTAGATCTATTTATTTATTATTTTTTGATATTATAAATATTATAATTAGATCTAAAAAATAAAAAATAAATTTATTTAATTTGTTCATATGAGATATGATAGATGCATGTTTAGTTATTTTTTAGATATTTATGATATAATTTAGATTTGAAAACATGCATGATATGATACATGAGATGTATGCAAAATATATTTATCTTTAGATCAATTTTTTATATATGTGATATATGATATAGATCTAATTAGTTTTGTAAATTTATCATATTTCTGATTAAGGCATTCCCCTTGGCCATCCGGTCATAAGAACGAAGTAGGATTTAAAGGCCCTCTCCTCCCATTTGATAGGGTGTTCTTATGGTGTGTAGGGGTGCTGCGCATTCATCCTTAATCAAAAATCAAAAACTTATTTTCTGCAAAATCCTAGATCCTAAAATCCTAGAATTTTATATACATGTTTTATTTATGAACCCTAAACTTAATTAAGAATTAAGATTATGAAATATATTAGGTCTAAAATTGAGAATTTTTAGATCTAAGACATATTCATAAAATTAGATTTGGGCTTGGGTAGCTTAATTAGGTCTAGCGGTTGATCAAACCAAATCAAGAGTTGGTTAGGTGGGATCAAGAGTACTTAAATTGACCAGCATAATAGGATTAAGTATGTGTCAAGGTTGAGTCACATGAGTGATCGATCGAGTTAAGACCTAATTAGGTTCAGTGGTTAGAGTCTGGATTATAGGCTAACCCATTGGTTCTGGCTCAACAATTTGATGTCTAAGGTAAGTTTGGCAGATACGACCAACTGATTTTTAATTGGGAGCTACTCTACTCGAATGCATTCTTGTCGAGTTAATGGCATATCCCTTCCATCGATCTCACTTACTTGGCCATATTTGTCGGCCCAATCCTGATCTAATAGGCTAATAATCCAAGCTGACCCATGCCACTAGGTTAGTCATAATGATTATGGCTATGTCAAGTCAAGTTTAAAGAGATCTAAATCAAATCTTTCTAAGAAAAAATTAAGTTTAAGATTTTCTACCATTATAGATGTGTGGATCCTTCCCAGGGTTGATTGTTCTCGACTAGTTACAGTGGTTCAGTTACATCAGAAAGACGCAACCATGACTATTAGGCATTGGATGCTACGGGTTGGAGGATGGATTGGGCTCAATATTCTGGATATGGTGAGAGATCCAATTCAAAATCCAATCTATGCAATATCTGACTTAACTAAGGAGTGGATCAATATTCCGGGCATGATGAGATTCATGAATTAGAGATCAAGTCTGGGTGCACCATGATTAGAGAATCATTGGACAAGAGTTGTTCAATCATTGACTAACCCATCACTAATAACTATTAGATGAGGTGATGAGTCAGTTGGTGGGACTGCACCATCCACTAGAAATCAGTAATCGTAGAAATTTTCACATCTCTACAGCGGGAATGTAGAAATTCGAGAAAATAGTGGGAGCTAATTTGTTTAAAAATTAAACTTCTAAATAAATTGATCAAGTCTTAATTATAAAATCTAATTAGAAACTTTGATACTCTACAATAAAAAGAAAAATGTCTGCCTCCAATCAACTAGCCTGTATCCTGGACACTCCTAGACTAATCGGACCTAATTACAAGGATTGGCTCCAGAACTTCAAAATCATTTTAGATTTCAAGAAGTTGACTCATGTAATAGACCAAGATCTCCCCACCTTATCAGCTCGTCCGTTCGCAGAACAGAGAGCGTGTCTCTTGACAAGTGGATGGATGAAGATGAAAGGTATATGCCTTCAAGCCAATCAAAAAATATATTTATTTTTTGGGCTGTTCTTTGTCTTCCAAACTCATGTAATGACATTTTAAAATAAATAAAGGCATTATTTCATCATATGCAGTATTTTATTATTTATTTAAGATTATGATGAACCCCATAAATTAAGGCTATGGTTTTAGGATTATGATGAGATCATACCAGTGAGACCTAAAATCTTAAAACCTTAATTTAAACATTCATGGTCGATGGAACATTGAGTTGGGGATCAATATTTTTGGTAAGAGTAGCATATCTTTTGTATGCTCAATTGAGAGGGTGATTGATCTCACAACCACTTGTGTATGACACTAATACAAGGATATGGGTGCTCATTAGAGAATGAGTTCACTGAATTGATCTAAGTTGAGAATATCTATTGGAGTCTTATCTACATGTCAATAGATGGTTCTCATAATGGAATTGTGCACGTAATCCTTTGACCTGAAACTACCATAGAATCTTATATACATAAATCCATATTTTGATTCATACTAATTCATAACTCAGTCATGTATGGGATGATCTGGATATTGTAGATTATATATGAAGGTTGTGAGTAGGTTAACATGGAATCGATCACTCCTGGTGAGAGGAAATCGCATCCTGCCTGCTTCAAACAAATGATGATTCAGGAAGACTTTGATCAAAGCATGATGAAAATTAGAAATGGTTTCTAATATTTCATTAAATGAATCATCATCATAAGATTGAAAGAGAGAAATGAATATGATATTTGGTTTGACATATTTCCATACCCAGAGTTATATTCAGGAGGATGCAGGGTGATCGAAGGATCTAGTTGCATGATAACTTTCCACTAAAGGGTATTTTTGATATTTCTATCAAAATTTTACATCTTTCGAGAAGTCACGATATATTGCTAGACATCAATCGTGTCTTGTGGGTTTGATTAAATTAAAATTTTAATTTGATCATTAAAATAGAAAGTGTTCTAATTGGTCAAACTGGGTAGGCTAGTTTTGACCTAAATCGGTTTAGTTGAGTTCTAACCTGATTATGTCAAATCACACCCAGACCCACTACTGGCTAGATGTGGAACCCAATGGGTCATACACAAAGAGAATTGATTAAAGATCTAATTAGATTAGACCATGTTTGCAAGATGAACATGCTAGCATATGTAGCAAATCCTAGCACCCAGATTCGAATTAGATTCGAATCGGCTTCTGATTTGGGCTAATTAAGGATCAATTTGAGCCAAATTGGATTTGGTCTTGAATTTGATTAACTTAGACTGATTGGGATTCAGTTGGGGCATCACATACCAGAATTTCATGCGCCAGAGAGTCTCTCTCTTGCGCGTGGGAAGTCTTTCATGCGCAAAGAGTCTTTGGCGCATGGGATTAAGTTGGCGCTTACCTTCTTTGACTTTTTCTATTTTTCATGTCACGTAAATTTTTCAAATAGGCGTGGACATCAAATATGGGGCACAAAAGAGTCCTTCTGCAGGTTAAAAACTCCGTTATCTATTTGCATAAGAAGGGACTCTTTGTCGCCTAGGACTCCTTGTCGCCCACTCTTCCTTGGCACCTCTTGGACCAAGTCAAAGTCCCTTGGGACTTTGACTATTCAAAGATCATCTCCACGCCATTTTTGCTGAATGGGCATCCCTCATCAAGGCCATTGGATGGCCTTCTTATCTGATCTAATGGTTATATGTGATGGCGCCAAAAATGAAAGGTTGTGACTCTTCGTAAATAACTTACGTAGAATTAGTCCAAGAGTCCTTCTGCTTTAAGGCACCTCTTGGACTAAGTCTACATGTCGTTATTATTTGATAAGGCATGAGATAGGCTGAAGGGACATGAGATAATAATATGGAAAGGGCACGAGAATATGTGTTGGCACCCCTACGTACATTATAAATAAGGGTGCGCACCAAGAGTCTGGAGGTTGTGAAATTATCTTTCTTTCTTACAAGTGTTTTCTTATTGTTCAATTTTTTTTTCTTTCCTTCTCTTGTCTAGACCTTATCCTTATAAGGATAAGAAGTCATTTTAAGATAAAGAGATTAGGAAGAAAAATTAAGAAGATAAGAAAAAAGAAAGATAGGTAAGGAGAGACAAGGTGACATAAAGGCTAAGGAAGGTCTTGCCTATTTAATTAAAGTTTTTTTTATTAGAATTTTAATTATATATAAATTAGAGATGCTGGTGTCTTGATCAAGTCTCCGTGTGGATAACGTTGGAGGGTGAGTATGTGGGCACCTGGTGGAACCCCTGACAGACTGCTGCCGGCAACTAGGGACAATTCAGGGTTTAGCGATAAGAGGTATGTTCTAATGCTTTCTTTTATATTACAAATGCATGATTATATGATTTAATTGCTAATAAGGTGGTCCTAGGGTTTCGGGTTTGGTTTGTATGATTCATAATTTTGCTTTGAAATCCATGCTTCTGCCCTGTACACTAATCCTATCAGTGGTATCAGAGCAGGCCTTATTAGGTTAAATCATATAATGCTTTGAATGAAAGATATGATACAATCTTTTTATTTGCATGTTATTTATATGATGAGATCACATTTTTATTTATCATAATGAGATTATGATGTATATATTATTCTGTAAAGGTTGCCCTGACATAGTGGAAAGTATTCACTATGTAATGATGGTTGTCCTAGAATAATTATATATATGTTAATATATATATATATATATATATATATATATATATATATATATATATATATATATATATATATATATATATATATATATATATATTATCATAATTGATGCTTTTATGCATTTAGTTTGATTTAAATCAGAATGTGCATCGAGACCATTTAAATCCCTCTTTAAAATTATATTAAGTTGTAGTGTAATTAACCTATAGCTGAATCAGTCGGGATGTCTAATTGATCAATCGGTGTCTAGGAAAAATGGTTCATGATTGGTAAAGAGAACATGATTTTTTAATTGATTTCGTTGTCTGACCTGGCCAATTTATTGGTGTCTAAGGAAAGCAATGGGGGGACCCCCACTTCTCTCCCATTTACCTGGCCGATTCGATTAATTTAATTCTAGATTGAAATGCTTAGTATTATATTCACTACATTAAGGCCTTCCTTCATACTAGGTTCTTATTATATCCAGAACCATATTAGTTTTGTTGTGTAACCACAAGATCTATCATGGGGAATGATGTAATATTAATCTAGTGCATTGAGATGCTTACAGCATTTTGAATATACTGCTTTGTTGTGTAACCACAAAAGCAGTTATATTTCATTTTGACTGTATAGAAATGAAGGGTTCTATTTAAACTAAAACATTAAAGTTTGTTGTGCTAACACAAGACTATTAATGTTTTAGAGGCAAAAATTTTTTGAGAGTTGCATAAAATGCAATTGGAAAGAGTTTCCTACCTTTGAATCTTATAACAGGTTTGTTGTGCAACCACAAGACCTTTTATAAGAAATTAGGGTCTTATTCTCACTAAGAAAATCAATTAGAGGGTTATGATTTTTTGATTAAACAGTGGGAGACATAATTAAATTAAAGTCCTAATTTAATTATGTTTGTCATCATGAGTTGTTTGCTTATGTATTGTTCTTTATTATGTAGATTAAATGGCTTCTTCACTTTCATTGCATTCAATTTTGGATTCAAATAAATTGACTGGTCAAAATTATGTGGACTGGCTGAGAAACCTAAAAATAGTACTCAATCAAGAAAAACTCTCCTATATTCTTTATGCCTCCTGATCCTAAGCCATTAGGAAAAGATGCCATAGATGAAGATAAGCCCACATACAAGATGTGGCAAAATGATTTCCTTACTGTCCAAATGCATCATACTTGCCTCTATGAGTAATGAATTACAGAGGCAGCATGATAGCATGGACACTCAATCCATATTGCTCAATCTAAAAGAGCTTTATGGAGAGCATAGTAGGACTGCTAGATATGAGATATCTAAGCAATTATTTTGTGCAAGAATGACAGAAGGAACATCCGTACAAAATCATGTTTTGATGGTAATTGACCTAATCACTCGATTAAGTCAATTAGGTTTTGTTATGGATGGAGAGTTAAGTCAGGATTTGATCCTGCAATCACTTTCTGAATTATTTTCTCAGTTTGTCGTAAACTATCACATGAACAAACTGAATTCTTCCTTGCCTGAGCTATTAAATATGCTCAAGATAGCAGAAAGCCATATCAAGAAGGATAAGGCTCCTCTTCTTCTTGTGGATGGGATCTCCAAGAAGAAGGCAGGCAAAAAGGGTTCAAAGAGAAGGTTGAACCCTAAAGGTGGTACAAATAAGAAAAAAAAGAGGAAGGACTTCGGAACAGATGACCTATTTTCACTATGGCAAAATAAGTCATTGGAAGAGGAATTGCAAGGCTTACCTTGCAACCATGAAGTCAGGTGCAAATAATGCACCAAAATGGTATGTATGAGATACATACTATATTATCATTAAATTCTTACCATTTCAAACTCTTGGGTATTAGATACCAGCTGTGGTTTTTATATCTGCAAATCTTTGCAGGGGCTGTAGAAAATTAAGAGTTTGAAGAAAGATGACTTCAAGCTCTATGGCGCCTGGAGGAGAGTCTATCCAAGCAGAAGCTATAGGGACAAATATATTGAAGTTACCTTCTGGAAAGATCTTAGAGCTTACAAATTATTATTATATGCCTAAGATCATTAGAAATATTATATTCTATACCCTTATTAATTAAAACAAGGTTATAGTCTTAATGTAACGAGCGAAGGTTGCTCGATTAAATATTCTAATGAAAATATTTGTTTTGGCATATTTAGCAATGGTTTGTTGACTCTATGTTTGGATGATAATATATTTCATATTGATGAAAATAGAAAACGTAAGAGAGATGACATAAATAATACTTTACTTTGGCATTGTCGATTAGGTCATATTAGTGAGGCTAGGATTAACAAGTTATACAAAGAAAAGTTCTTTGATCCTTTTGATTATGAATCATTAGGAACTTGTGAATCATGCCTCATGGGTAAAATGACCTAAGACTTCCATTTAGTGGACATGGAGAAAGGACAAATGAAGTTATTAGGACTTAAACATACGGATGTATGTGGTCCTATGACAACTCAAGCCAGAAGTTCACTGATGATTTATCTAGGTTTGGAATATGTGTATCTTATGAAACACAAATCAGAAGCCTTTGATAAATTTAAAGAGTATCAAAGTATGGTCGAAAAATAAACTGGACAATGTATAAAAATCCTTCGATCTGATCGGAGAGGAGAATACTTATCTAGTGAGTTTCTAGACTATCTTAAAGTTAAAGGGATTCTCTCTGAATGGACACCTTTTTATACACTGCAATTAAATGGTGTAGCCAAAAGGAAAAATTGTACCTTATTAGATATGGTATACGGTCCATAATGTGCTTCACTGAATTATCTATTTCTTTCTGGGGCCATGCTTTGGAGACCATAATTTACATCTTGAATAGAGTATCTTCTAAATCTGTATCTAGTACTCCATATGAGATATGGAGAAGGTAAGAAATTCAATCTTAAGTATCTTAAGATATGGGATTGTCCAGCATATGTCAAAAGAAATTTTGGACATAAGCTTGATGCTAGATCAGATAGATGTCTATTTATCAGGATATCCTAGAGATAGTATAGGATATTTATTCTACCACCCTACTGAACAAAAGGTATTTGTAAGTAGGCATGCCACTTTCATGGAAAAAGAATTTATCCTAGAAAAGGGATAGTGGCAGAAATATTGAACTTAGTGAAGTTCAAGAAAAACAAATAGAAATTTCTCAACCAAATAATCACATAAAAGAACCAGAACACATAACTCCTATCCATAGGTCTGAAAGAGTTTGACATACACCTGTGAGGTATGGGTTCATTATTGAGAACAATGAAGTCCAAATCATTGAGAATGATGAACCTCTGACCTATACGGAAGCAGTCAAAAGTAAGGACTCTTACAAATGGCTGGCTACCATGCAATCCGAAATGGACTTCCATGCACACCAACAAAGTATGGACTTTGGTGGATGCACCAGAGGATATAAATCCTATTGGATGCAAATGGATTTTTAAGAAAAAGATTGGAGCAGATGGTCAAATTGAAACCTATAAGGCCAGATTGGTGGCTAAGGATTTTAGGCAAAAACAGGGGATTGATTATGATGAAACATTTTCACCTGTTGCCATGCTCAAATCTATTCGGATTATGCTTGCCATAGCAGCATACCATGACTATGAAATATGGCAAATGGATGTAAAGACTGCCTTCCTTAATGGTTTCCTTGAGGAGGAGGTCTATATGTCACAGCCAGAGGGATTTGAGTCAAATGAGAGACCAAATCAGGTATGCAAGCTTAAGAGATCCATTTATGGATTAAAGCAAGCATCAAGGAGTTGGAACATCCATTTTGATGTAACAATCAAAGAGTTTGGTTTTATCAAGAATGTGGATGAACCATGTGTGTACAAGAAAACTAGTGGAAGAACCATAGTCTTCTTGGTTCTATATGTAGATGACATACTCCTCATTGGGAATGATATCCCAATGTTGCAATCAGTCAAATTATGGCTATCAAATAAGTTTTCCATGAAAGGATTTGGGAGAAGCATCCTATATACTAGGAATAAAGATCTATAGAGATAGATCTAAGAGGATGCTAGGCTTGTCCCAATCTAGGTACATTGACTTAATACTGAAAAGATTCAGTATGGATGGGAGTAAAAGAGGTTACTTACCCATGAGTCAAGGCATACATCTCTCTAAAAAGATGTCTCCAAAGACACCTGAAGATAGAAATAGAATGAGTTCTATTCCTTATGCTTCGGCTGTTGGATCAATAATGTATGCCATGTTATGTACAAGGCCTGATGTTGCTTATGCCTTAGGCATTGCAAGTAGATTTCCAAGTTGATCCAGGAGAGGATCATTGGAAAGTTGTGAAAAATATTCTTAAGTACTTGAGAAGGACTAAAGATATTTTTTTGGTATATGGTGGTATCTGATCTTAAACTAGAAGCATATTTTGACTCTAGTTTTCAATCAAACTCAGATGATAGCAAATCCATTTTAGCGTATGTCTTTACTTTGAATAGTGCCATAGTTGGAAGAGTACTAAGCAGTAGTCGACTGTAGCTGACTCAACTACTGAGGTAGAATATATAGCTGTAAGTGTTGCCGCCAAGGAAGCTGTCTAGATGAAGAAGTTCATCACTGAATTGGGTGTTATTCCTGAAATTAAGAATCTAGTACCACTTTACTGTGACAATACTGGAGCCGTTGCTCAAGCAAAGGAACCTAGGTCTCTTCATAAATCCAAAGCACATTCTGAGACGCTTCCATCTCGTTCGTGAAATTATTGAAAGACAAGATGTAGTCATAGAACGAGTTGACACAAAGAACAACATAGCAGACCCATTCACTAAGGCTTTACCACTACAATTGTTTGATCACCACCTTGATTGTATGGGATTAAAATATAAGGGTGATTGGCTTTAGTGCAAGTGGAAGATTGAAAGGTATATGCCCTCAAGCCAATCAAAAAATTTATTTATTTATTGGGCTGTTCTTTGTGTTCCAAACTTATGTAATGATATTTTAAAATAAATAAAGGCTTTATTTCATCATATGCAGTTTCTCGATGGCTTCTCTTGCATTGCCTGGAATGAGTGGTTTTGTTGCGGAATCAGTAGTATTTTTTGGAATAATTACTAGTCCAAAATATCTTTTAATGCCAAAAATACTAATTACTTTTGTAATGGCAATTGGAGTGATATTAACTCCTATTTATTTATTATCTATGTCACGTCAGATGTTCTATGGATACAAGCTATTCTTATTATTTATTTAAGATTATGATGAACCCCATAAATTAAGGCTATGGTTTTAGGATTATGATGAGATCATACCATGAGAGCTAAAACTTAAAATCCTAATTTAAACATTCCTGATCGATGGAACATTGAGTTGGGGATCAATTTTTCGGTAAGACTAGCACATCTTTTGTATGCTCAATTGAGAGGATGATTGATCTCACAATCAATTGTGTATGACACTAATATAAGGATGTGGGTGCTCATTAGAGAATGAGTTCACAGAATTGATCCAAGTTGAGAATATCTAATGGAGTCTTATCTACGTGTTAATAGATGGTTCTCATAGTGGAATTGTGCATGTAATCCTTTGACCCAAAACTACCATAGAATCTTATATATAGGAATCCATATTTTGGTTCATACTCATTTATGACTCAGTCATGTACGGGATGATCTAGATATGGTAGATTATATATGAAGGTTGTGAGTAGGTTAACATGGAATCGATCACTCATGGTAATAGGAAATTGCATCCTGCCTACTTCAAACAAATGATGATTCAGGAAGACTTTGATCAAAGCATGATGAAAATTAGAAATGGTTTCTAATGTTTCATTAAATGAATCATCATCATAAGATTGAAAAAGAAATGAATATAATATTGGGTTTGATATATTTCCATATCCAAAGTTATATTTAGGATGCGGGATGATCGAAGGATCTAGTAGTTGCATGATAACTTTCCACTAAAGGGTATTTTTGATATTTCTATCAAAATTTCACATCTTTCGGGAAGTCACGATATGTTGCTAGACATCAATCATGTCTTGTGGGTCTGATCAAATTAAAATTTTACTTTGATCTTTAAAATAGAAAGTGTTCTAATTGGTCAAACTTGGTAGGCTAGTTTTAACCTAAATCGGTTTAGTTGAGTTCTAACCTAATTAGGTCAAATCACACCCAGACCCACTGCTGGCTAGATGTGGAATCCAATGGGTCACACACAAAGCACATACCAGAATCCCATGTGCCAGAGAGTCTCTCTCTTGTTCGTGGGAAGTCTTTCATGCGCAAAGAGTCTTTGGCACATGGGATTAAGTTGGCACCTTCCTTCTTTGACTTTTTCTATTTTTCATGTCGCGTAAATTTTTCAAATAGGCATGGACATCAGATATGGGGTGCAAAAGAGTCCTTCTGTAGGTTAAAAACTCCGTTATCTATTTGCATAAGAAGGGACTCTTTGTCGCCTAGGACTCCTTGCCGCCCACTCTTCCTTGGTGCCTCTTGGACCAAGACTTTGACTTTTCAAAGATCATCTCCACACCATTTTTGCTGAATGGGCGTCCCTCATCAAGGCCATTGGATGGCCTTCTTATCTGACCTAATGGTTGTATATGATGGCGCCAAAAATGAAAGCTTGCGAGTCTTCGTAAATAACTTACGTAAAATTAGTCCAAGAGTCCTTCTGCTTTAAGGCACCTCTTAGACTAAGTCTACATGTCGTTATTATTTGATAAGGTGTGAGATAGGCTGAAGGGACATGAGATAATAATATGGAAACGGCGTGAGAAAATGTGTTGGCACCCCTACGTGTATTATAAATAAGGGTGCGCACCAAGAGTCCGGGGGGTGTGAAATTATCTTTCTTTCTTACAAGTGTTTTCTTGTTGTCTATTTTTTTTCTTTCCTTCTCTTGTCTAGACCTTGTCTTTATAAGGATAAAAAGTCATTTTAAGACAAAGAGATTAGGAAAAAAAATTAAGAAGACAAGGAAAAAGAAAGATAGGTGAGAGACAAGGAAGGTGACATAAAGGCTAAGAAAGGTCTTGCCCATTTAATTAAAATTATTATTATTAAAATTTTAATTATATATAAATTAGAGGTGCTGGTGTCTTGATCAAGGCTCCATGTGGATCAACATTGAAGGGTGAACACGTGGGCACCTGGTGGAACCCCTGACGGACTGCTGCCGGCAACTAGGGATAATTCAGGGTTTAGAGATAAGAGGTATGTTCTAATACTTTCTTTTATATTATAAATGCATGTTATATGATTTAATTGCTAATAAGGTGGTCCTAGGGTTCGGGTTTGGTTTGTATGATTTCATAATTTTGCTTTGAAATCCATGCTTCTGCCCTATACACCAATCCTATCAAAAGATAATAAGGCCAGATACTACATGTTGGGCTTGATGTTTGATGATCTTCAATGCCAAAATGAAGATATCAAGACTGCTTGTGATGCGTGCGTGGGCGAGTGACTCCGAACAGAAAATTTCAGGATTGTGCGATTTCGGAAAAATGGGCGTAACTTCCTCAATACAGGTCGGATTGACCCGATTTCAAAAGTCACAGATCAAGGACTCATAGATCTACAACTTTCGTGTTTTGAGTTTCCACAAATAATCTCTGTGGAGTGAGCGATTCTGGGAGGAATTGGACGAGGCACTGTGTTTGTGGGGATGTGTGTAACTCGAGGATATAGAAGTCTGGTTCCAAGCATTCTCCATAAGGTCTTCCAGAAATAACTTAAAAACTTAGAATCACGATCAGATACAATGGTCTTTGGTACTCCATGAAGGCGAATGATCTCCTTGAAATAAAGATCAGCCACATGAGATGCATCATCCGTCTTGTGACATGGAATAAAATGAGCCATTTTAGAAAACCGATCAACGACCACCATAATGGCATCTTTTCCCCTCTGAGTTCTTGGAAGAGCCACAATAAAATCTATGCTCACATCTTCCCAAGGCTGTAATGGTACTGGGAGGGGAGTATACAGCCCTTGATGGAAATGACTCTTTGCTCTTTGACAAGTTGCACACCTCAAGATGATAGCATGTACCTCTCCACTCATCTTTGGCCAATAAAAGTGCTCTTGAAGGATTTCAAGAGTTTTGTTCACGCCGAAGTGACCAGCCAAACCTCCACCATGTGCTTCTCGGATCAACAATTCTCTAAATGAACTCTTCGGCACACATAATCGATTTCCCTTGAAAAGGAAGCCATTTTGGAGAGAATATGTACCTTGAATTCCATGTTTGCAACTATCGATAATAGTAGAGAACTCCGGGTCTTCAGAATATAGTTCTTTCATGGATTGAAAACCAAGAATTCTAGAATCAAGAACAGCAAGCATACAGTATCTTCTTGATAAAGCATCCGCAACAACATTAGTATGGCCAGGTTTATACTTCGAAACGAAAGAAAAGGATTGAAGAAATTCTACCCATTTGGCATGCCTTGAGTTGAGCTTGCGTTGGCCACTAATAAACTTCAAAGCCTCATGATCAGAATGAAGTACAAACTGTTTAGGCCTCAAATAATGACTCCAATGATCAAGAGCTCTCACAATGGCGTAGAACTCCTTATCATAAGTTGAGTAGTTCTTCTTCGAATCAGTTAACTTTTCACTGAAATATGCCAATGGTCTTTGTTCTTGAACAAGAACAGCTCCAATGCCAACTCCACTTGCATCACATTCAACTTCAAATACTTTATCAAAATTAGGAAGGGCAAGAACGGGGGACTCACATAGCTTCTGTTTGATGAGTTCAAAAGCATCATGAGCAGCTCCTGTCCATTCAAAAGAACCCTTCTTCATGCATTCAGTGATAGGGGCCATGATTGTACTGAAGTTCTTCACAAAATGATGATAGAAAGAAGCAAGGCCATGAAAACTCCTTACATCGGTAATGGATTTTGGAACCAGCCAGGTTTTCATTGCATCCACCTTCAATTGATCAACGGAAAATCCATCTTTCGAAACCACATAT
>QRFJ01000232.1:447103-689714 GCA_006176705.1 Cocos nucifera | reverse complement strand
TAATGGATGAAAAGGTGGCGCCAAAAATGAAAGGTATTGTGACTCTTCGTAAATAACTTACGTAGAATTAGTCCAAGAGTCCTTCTGCTTTAAGGCACCTCTTGGACTAAGTCTACATGTCGTTATTATTTACTGATGAGGCATGAGATTGGCTGAAGGGACATGAGATAATAATTTGGAAAGGGCACGAGAAATTTAGTTGGCACCCCTACGTACATTATAAATAAGGGTGCGCACACCAAGAGTCCGGAGGTTGTGAAAATTATCTTTCTTTCTTACAAGAGTTTTTCTTTTGTCCAATTTTCTTTCTTTCCTTCTCTTGTCTAGACCTTATCCTTATAAGGATAAGAAGTCATCTTAAGACTAAGAGATTAGGAAGAAAAATTAAGAAGATAAGAAAAAAGAAAGATAGATAAGGAGAGGCAAGGAAGGTGACATAAAGGCTAAGGAAGGTCTTGCCCTATTTAATTAAAGTTCTTATTATTAGAATTTTAATTATATAAATTAGAGGTGCTGGTGTCTTGATCAAGTCTCTGTGTGGATCAACGCATTGGAGGGTGAACACATGTGGGCACCTGGTGGAACCCCTGACGGACTGCTACCGGCGATCAGGGTCAATTTAGGGTTTAGCGATAAGAGGTATGTTCTAATACTTTCTTTTATATTACAAATGCATGTTATATGATTTAATTGCTAATAAGGTGGTCCTAGGGTTCGGGTTTGGTTTATATGATTTCATGTTTTTGCTTTGAAATCCATGCTTCTGCCCTATACACCAATCCTATCAGTGGTATCAGAGCAAGCCTTATTAGGTTAAATCATATAATGCTTTGCTTATAAAAGAAAAGTATGATAATTTTTTTTATTTGCATGTTATTTATATGATGAGATCATATTCTTTTATTTATCATAATGAGATTATGATGTATATATTATTCTGTAAAGGTTGCCCTGATATAGTGGAAAGTATTCACTATATAATGATGGTTGTCCTAGAATAATTATACATGTTAATATATATATATATATATATATATATATATATATATATATATATATATATATATATATATATATATTATTATAATTGATGCTTTTATGCATTTAGTTTGATTTAAATCAGAATGTGCATCGAGACCATTTTAAATCCCTCTTTAAAAATTATATTAAGTTGTAGTGTAATTAACCTATAGCTGAATCAGTCGGGATGTCTAATTGATCAATCGGTGTCTAGGAAAAATGGTTCATGATTGGTAAAGAGAACATGATTTTTTAATTGGTTCCGTTGTCTGACCTGGCCAATTTATTGGTGTCTAAGAAAAGCAATGGGGGGACTCCCACTTCTCTCCCATTTACTTGGCCGATTCGATTAATTTAATTCTAGATTGAAATGCTTAGTATTATATTCACTACATTAAGGCCTTCCTTCATACTAGGTTCTTATTATGTCCAGAACCATATTAGTTTTGTTGTGTAACCACAAGATCTATCATGGGGAATGATGTAATATTAATCTAGTGCATTGAGATGCTTACAGCATTTTGAATATACTGCTTTGTTGTGTAACCACAAAAGTAGTTATATTTCATTTTGACTGTATAGAAATGAAGGGTTCTATTTAAACTAAAACATTAAAGTTTGTTGTGCTAACACAAGGCTATTAATGTTTTAGAGGCAAAAATTTTTTGAGAGTTGCATAAAATGCAATTGGAAAGAGTTTCCTACCTTTGAACTTATAACAGGTTTGTTGTGCAACCACAAGACCTTTTATAAGAAATTAGGGTCTTATTCTCACTAAGAAAATCAATTAAGAGGGTTATGATTTTTTGATTAAACAGTGGGAGACATAATTAAATTAAAGTCCTAATTTAATTATGTTTGTCATCATGAGTTGTTTGCTTATGCATTGTTCTTTATTATGTAGATTAAAATGGCTTCTTCACTTTCATTGCATTCAATTTTGGATTCAAATAAATTGACTGGTCAAAATTATGTTGGACTGGCTTGAGAAACCTAAAAATAGTACTCAATCAAGAAAAACTCTCCTATATTCTTGATGCTCCTGATCCTAAGCCATTAGGAAAATGATGCCACAGATGAAGATAAGTCCCACATACAAGATGTGGCAAAATGATTTCCTTACTGTCAAATGCATCATACTTGCCTCTATGAATAATGAATTACAGAGGCAGCATGATAGCATGGACACTCAATCCATATTGCTCAATCTAAAAGAGCTTTATGGAGAGCATAGTAGGACTGCTAGATATGAGATATCTAAGCAATTATTTCATGCAAGAATGATAGAAGGAACATCCGTACAAAATCATGTTTTGATGGTAATTGACCTAATCACTCGATTAAGTCAATTAGGTTTTGTTATGGATGGAGAGTTAAGTCAGGATTTGATCCTGCAATCACTTTCTGAATTATTTTCTCAGTTTGTCGTAAACTATCACATGAACAAACTGAATTCTTCCTTGCCTGAGCTATTAAATATGCTCAAGATAGCAGAAAGCCATATCAAGAAGGATAAGGCTCCTCTTCTTCTTGTGGATGGGATCTCCAAGAAGAAGGCAGGCAAAAAGGGTTCAAAGAGAAGGTTGAACCCTAAAGGTGGTACAAATAAGAAAAAAAAGAGGAAGGACTTCGAACAGATGACCTATTTTCACTATGGCAAAATAAGTCATTGGAAGAGGAATTGCAAGGCTTACCTTGCAACCATGAAGTCAGGTGCAAATAATGCACCAAATGGTATGTATGAGATACATACTATATTATCATTAAATTCTACCATTTCAAACTCTTGGGTATTAGATGCCAGCTGTGGTTTTTATATATGCAAATCTTTGCAGGGGCTGTAGAAAATTAAGAGTTTGAAGAAAGATGACTTCAAGCTCTATGGCGCCGGAGGAGAGTCTATCCAAGCAGAAGCTATAGGGACAAATATATTGAAGTTACCTTCTGGAAAGATCTTAGAGCTTACAAATTATTATTATATGCCTAACATCATTAGAAATATTATATTTATACCCTTATTAATTAAACAAGGTTGTAGTCTTAATGTAACGAGCGAAGGTTGCTCGATTAAATATTCTAATGAAAATATTTGTTTTGGCATATTTAGCAATGGTTTGTTGACTCTATGTTTGGATGATAATATATTTCATATTGATGAAAATAGAAAACGTAAGAGAGATGACATAAATAATACTTTACTTTGGCATTATTGATTAGGTCATATTAGTGAGACTAGGATTAACAAGTTATACAAAGAAAAGTTCTTTGATCTTTTTGATTATGAATCATTAGGAACTTGTGAATCATGTTTCATGGGTAAAATGACTAAGACTTCATTTAGTGGATATGGAGAAAGGATAAAGAAGTTATTAGGACTTAAACATAAGGATGTTTGTGGTCCTATGATAACTCAAGCCAGAAGAGGATTTATCTAGGTTTGAATATGTGTATCTTATGAAACACAAATCAGAAGCCTTTGATAAATTTAAAGAGTATCAAAGTATGGTCGAAAAATAAACTGGACATTGTATAAAAATCCTTCGATCTGATCGGAGGGGAGAATACTTATCTAGTGATTTTCAAGACTATCTTAAAGTTAAAGGGATTCTCCCTGAATGGACACCTTTTTATACACTGCAATTAAATGGTGTAGCCAAAAGGAAAAATTGTGCCTTATTAGATATGGTATAATTCATAATGTACTTCACTGAATTATCTATTTCTTTCTGGGGCCATGCTTTGGAGACCATAATTTATATCTTGAATAGAGTATCTTCTAAATCTGTATCTAGTACTCCATATGAGATATGGAGAGGTAAGAAATTCAATCTTAAGTATTTTAAGATATGGGATTGTCTAGCATATGTCAAAAGAAATTTTGGACATAAGCTTGATGCTAGATCAGATAGATGTCTATTTATCAGATATCCTAGAGATAGTATAGGATATTTATTCTACCACCCTACTGAACAAAAGGTATTTGTAAGTAGGCATGCCAATTTCATGGAAAAAGAATTTATCCTAGAAAAGGATAGTGGCAGAAATATTGAACTTAGTAAAGTTCAAGAAAAACAAATAGAAATTTCTCAACCAAATAATCATATAGAAGAACCAGGACACATAACTCCTATCCATAGGTCTGAAAGAGTTTGACATACACCTGCGAGGTACGGGTTCATTATTGAGAACAATGAAGTCCAAATCATTGAGAATGATGAATCTCTAATCTATACGGAAGCAATCAAAAGTAAGGACTCTAACAAAATGGCTGGCTACCATGCAATCCGAAATGGACTTCATGCACACCAACAAAGTATGGACTTTGGTAGATGCACCAGAGGATATAAATCCTATTAGATGCAAATGGATTTTTAAGAAAAAGATTAGAGCAGATGGTCAAATTGAATCCTATAAGGCCAGATTGGTGGCTAAGGATTTTAGGCAAAAACAGGGGATTGATTATGATGAAACATTTTCACCTGTTGTCATGCTCAAATCTATTCGGATTATGCTTGCCACAGCAGCATACCATGACTATGAAATATGGTAAATGGATGTGAAGACTGCCTTCCTTAATGGTTTCCTTGAGGAGGAGGTCTATATGTCACAGCCAGAGGGATTTGAGTCAAATGAGAGACCAAATCAGGTATGCAAGCTTAAGAGATCCATTTATGGATTAAAGCAAGCATCAAGGAGTTGGAACATCCATTTTGATGTAACAATCAAATAGTTTGATTTTATCAAGAAAGTGGATGAACCATGTGTGTACAAGAAAACTAGTGAAAGAACCATAGTCTTCTTGGTTCTATATGTAAATAACATACTCCTCATTGGGAATGATATCCCAATGTTGCAATCAGTCAAATTATGGCTATCAATAAGTTTTCCATGAAGGATTTGGGAGCAGCATCCTATATACTAGGAATAAAGATCTATAGAGATAGATCTAAGAGGATGCTAGGCTTGTCCCAATCTAGGTACAATGACTTAATATTGAAAAGATTCAGTATGGATGGGAGTAAAAGAGGTTACTTACCCATGAGTCAAGGCATACATCTCTCTAAAAAGATGTCTCCAAAGACACCTGAAGATAGAAATAGAATGACTTATTCCTTATGCTTCGGCTGTTGGATCAATAATGTATGCCATGTTATGTACAAGGCCTGATGTTGCTTTTGCCTTAGGCATTGCAAGTAGATTCCAAGTTGATCCAGGAGAGGATCATTGGAAAGTTGTGAAAAATATTCTTAAGTACTTAAGGACTAAAGATATTTTTTTGGTATATGGTGGTATTGATCTTAAACTAGAAGCATATTTTGACTCTAGTTTTCAATCAAACTCAGATGATAGCAAATCCATTTTAGCGTATGTCTTTACTTTGAATAGTGCCATAGTGGAAGAGTACTAAGCAGTAGTCGACTGTAGCTGACTCAACTACTGAGGTAGAATATATAGCTGTAAGTGTTGCCGCCAAGGAAGCTGTCTAGATGAAGAAGTTCATCACTGAATTGGGTGTTATTCCTGAAATTAAGAATCTAGTACCACTTTACTGTGACAATACTGGAGCCGTTGCTCAAGCAAAGGAACCTAGGTCTCTTCATAAATCCAAGCACATTCTGAGACGCTTCCATCTCGTTCGTGAAATTATTGAAAGACAAGAGGTAGTGATAGAACGAGTTGACACAAAGAACAACATAGCAGACCCATTCACTAAGGCTTTACCACTACAATTGTTTGATCACCACCTTGATTGTATGGGATTAAAATATAAGGGTGATTGGCTTTAGTGCAAGTGGAAGATTGAAAGGTATATGCCCTCAAGCCAATCAAAAAATTTATTTATTTATTGGGCTGTTCTTTGTGTTCCAAACTTATGTAATGATATTTTAAAATAAATAAAGGCTTTATTTCATCATATGCAGTTTCTCGATGGCTTCTCTTGCATTGCCTGGAATGAGTGGTTTTGTTGCGGAATCAGTAGTATTTTTTGGAATAATTACTAGTCCAAAATATCTTTTAATGCCAAAAATACTAATTACTTTTGTAATGGCAATTGGAGTGATATTAACTCCTATTTATTTATTATCTATGTCACGTCAGATGTTCTATGGATACAAGCTAGTCTTATTATTTATTTAAGATTATGATGAACCCCATAAATTAAGGCTATGGTTTTAGGATTATGATGAGATCATACCAATGAGAGCTAAAACCTTAAAATCCTAATTTAAACATTCCTGATCGATGGAACATTAAGTTGGGGATCAATATTTTCGGTAAGACTAGCACATCTTTTGTATGCTCAATTGAGAGGATGATTGATCTCACAATCAATTGTGTATGACACTAATATAAGGATGTGGGTGCTCATTAGAGAATGAGTTCACAGAATTGATCCAAGTTGAGAATATCTAATGGAGTCTTATCTACGTGTTAATAGATGGTTCTCATAGTGGAATTGTGCATGTAATCCTTTGACCCAAAACTACCATAGAATCTTATATATAGGAATCCATATTTTGGTTCATACTCATTTATGACTCAGTCATGTACGGGATGATCTAGATATGGTAGATTATATATGAAGGTTGTGAGTAGGTTAACATGGAATCGATCACTCATGGTAATAGGAAATTGCATCCTGCCTACTTCAAACAAATGATGATTCAGGAAGACTTTGATCAAAGCATGATGAAAATTAGAAATGGTTTCTAATGTTTCATTAAATGAATCATCATCATAAGATTGAAAAAGAAATGAATATAATATTGGGTTTGATATATTTCCATATCCAAAGTTATATTTAGGATGCGGGATGATCGAAGGATCTAGTAGTTGCATGATAACTTTCCACTAAAGGGTATTTTTGATATTTCTATCAAAATTTCACATCTTTCGGGAAGTCACGATATGTTGCTAGACATCAATCATGTCTTGTGGGTCTGATCAAATTAAAATTTTACTTTGATCTTTAAAATAGAAAGTGTTCTAATTGGTCAAACTTGGTAGGCTAGTTTTAACCTAAATCGGTTTAGTTGAGTTCTAACCTAATTAGGTCAAATCACACCCAGACCCACTGCTGGCTAGATGTGGAATCCAATGGGTCACACACAAAGCACATACCAGAATCCCATGTGCCAGAGAGTCTCTCTCTTGTTCGTGGGAAGTCTTTCATGCGCAAAGAGTCTTTGGCACATGGGATTAAGTTGGCACCTTCCTTCTTTGACTTTTTCTATTTTTCATGTCGCGTAAATTTTTCAAATAGGCATGGACATCAGATATGGGGTGCAAAAGAGTCCTTCTGTAGGTTAAAAACTCCGTTATCTATTTGCATAAGAAGGGACTCTTTGTCGCCTAGGACTCCTTGCCGCCCACTCTTCCTTGGTGCCTCTTGGACCAAGACTTTGACTTTTCAAAGATCATCTCCACACCATTTTTGCTGAATGGGCGTCCCTCATCAAGGCCATTGGATGGCCTTCTTATCTGACCTAATGGTTGTATATGATGGCGCCAAAAATGAAAGCTTGCGAGTCTTCGTAAATAACTTACGTAAAATTAGTCCAAGAGTCCTTCTGCTTTAAGGCACCTCTTAGACTAAGTCTACATGTCGTTATTATTTGATAAGGTGTGAGATAGGCTGAAGGGACATGAGATAATAATATGGAAACGGCGTGAGAAAATGTGTTGGCACCCCTACGTGTATTATAAATAAGGGTGCGCACCAAGAGTCCGGGGGGTGTGAAATTATCTTTCTTTCTTACAAGTGTTTTCTTGTTGTCTATTTTTTTTCTTTCCTTCTCTTGTCTAGACCTTGTCTTTATAAGGATAAAAAGTCATTTTAAGACAAAGAGATTAGGAAAAAAAATTAAGAAGACAAGGAAAAAGAAAGATAGGTGAGAGACAAGGAAGGTGACATAAAGGCTAAGAAAGGTCTTGCCCATTTAATTAAAATTATTATTATTAAAATTTTAATTATATATAAATTAGAGGTGCTGGTGTCTTGATCAAGGCTCCATGTGGATCAACATTGAAGGGTGAACACGTGGGCACCTGGTGGAACCCCTGACGGACTGCTGCCGGCAACTAGGGATAATTCAGGGTTTAGAGATAAGAGGTATGTTCTAATACTTTCTTTTATATTATAAATGCATGTTATATGATTTAATTGCTAATAAGGTGGTCCTAGGGTTCGGGTTTGATTTGTATGATTTCATAATTTTGCTTTGAAATCCATGCTTCTGCCCTATACACCAATCCTATCAAAAGATAATAAGGCCAGATACTACATGTTGGGCTTGATGTTTGATGATCTTCAATGCCAAAATGAAGATATCAAGACTGCTTGTGATGCGTGCGTGGGCGAGTGACTCCGAACAGAAAATTTCAGGATTGTGCGATTTCGGAAAAATGGGCGTAACTTCCTCAATACAGGTCGGATTGACCCGATTTCAAAAGTCACAGATCAAGGACTCATAGATCTACAACTTTCGTGTTTTGAGTTTCCACAAATAAGCTCTGTGGAGTGAGCGATTCTGGGAGGAATTGGACGAGGCACTGTGTTTGTGGGGATGTGTGTAACTCGAGGATATAGAAGTCTGGTTCCAAGCATTCTCCATAAGGTCTTCCAGAAATAACTTAAAAACTTAGAATCACGATCAGATACAATGGTCTTTGGTACTCCATGAAGGCGAATGATCTCCTTGAAATAAAGATCAGCCACATGAGATGCATCATCCGTCTTGTGACATGGAATAAAATGAGCCATTTTAGAAAACCGATCAACGACCACCATAATGGCATCTTTTCCCCTCTGAGTTCTTGGAAGAGCCATAATAAAATCTATGCTCACATCTTCCCAAGGCTGTAATGGTACTGGGAGGGGAGTATACAGCTCTTGATGGAAATGACTATTTGCTCTTTGACAAGTTGCACACCTCAAGATGATAGCATGTACCTCTCCACTCATCTTTGGCCAATAAAAGTGCTCTTGAAGGATTTCAAGAGTTTTGTTCACGCCGAAGTGACCAGCCAAACCTCCACCATGTGCTTCTCGGATCAACAATTCTCTAAATGAACTCTTCGGCACACATAATCGATTTCCCTTGAAAAGGAAGCCATTTTGGAGAGAATATGTACCTTGAATTCCATGTTTGCAACTATCGATAATAGTAGAGAACTCCGGGTCTTC
Source organism: Cocos nucifera (assembly GCA_006176705.1). Taxonomy (NCBI): domain Eukaryota; kingdom Viridiplantae; phylum Streptophyta; class Magnoliopsida; order Arecales; family Arecaceae; genus Cocos; species Cocos nucifera. Next base: position 680,506 of record QRFJ01000232.1, on the reverse strand, counting down.
AGAATATAGTTCTTTCATGGATTGAAAACCAAGAATTCTAGAATCAAGAACAGCAAGCATACAGTATCTTCTTGATAAAGCATCCGCAACAACATTAGTATGGCCAGGTTTATACTTCGAAACGAAAGAAAAGGATTGAAGAAATTCTACCCATTTGGCATGCCTTGAGTTGAGCTTGCGTTGGCCACTAATAAACTTCAAAGCCTCATGATCAGAATGAAGTACAAACTGTTTAGGCCTCAAATAATGACTCCAATGATCAAGAGCTCTCACAATGGCGTAGAACTCCTTATCATAAGTTGAGTAGTTCTTCTTCAAATCAGTTAACTTTTCACTGAAATATGCCAATGGTCTTTGTTCTTGAACAAGAACAGCTCCAATGCCAACTCCACTTGCATCACATTCAACTTCAAATACTTTATCAAAATTAGGAAGGGCAAGATCGGGGAACTCACATAGCTTCTGTTTGATGAGTTCAAAAGCATCATGAGCAGCTCCTGTCCATTCAAAAGAACCCTTCTTCATGCATTCAGTGATAGGGGCCATGATTGTACTGAAGTTCTTCACAAAATGATGATAGAAAGAAGCAAGGCCATGAAAACTCCTTACATCGGTAATGGATTTCGGAACCGGCCAGGTTTTCATTGCATCCACCTTCAATTGATCAACGGAAAATCCATCTTTCGAAACCACATATCCAAGGAATATAATGCTGGAAGAGAAGAACTCACACTTCTCCATTTTGGCATAAAGCTTCTGTTCTCTCAAGGCTTTAAAGACCTGTTTCAGATGAGAAATATGCTCCTCTTCGCTTCGACTATAAACAAGGATATCGTCAAAGTATACAACAACAAATCGACCAATAAAGGAACGAAGAACCTCGTTCATAAGCCTCATGAAAGTACTTGGAGCATTAGAAAGTCCGAATGGCATAACCAACCATTCATATAAACCTCCCTTAGTCTTGAAAGCTGTTTTCCACTCATCTCCTTCCCGCATTCGGATCTGGTGATAGCCACTTCGCAAATCTATCTTCGAAAACACAGTAGAACCATATAATTCATCAAGCATATCATCAAGTCTAGGTATAGGATACCTATACTTAATAGTGATGTTGTTGATGGCTTGGCTATCGACACACATTCTGAATGGTCCATCCTTCTTTGGTACGAGTAGAGCCGGAACAGAACATGGGCTCATACTTTCTCGAACATATCCCTTGTCGATAAGTTCATTGACTTGTCTTTGCAACTCCTTTGTTTCCTCTGGGGTTGCATCTATATGCTGCTTTGTTCGGTAGAGGGGCACCAGGCAGCAAGTCAATTTGGTGCTCAATACCTCTTATTGGAGGTAATCCAGATGGCAATTCTTCGAGGAACACATCTGCAAAGTCTCTTAACAAGGAATGCATTTTCGGATGTATAGGTCTCTCTTTCTCACTCTTTTTCTCAACCATAAGCAAAGCAAATACATTTTTCTGTTTGGTAATGGCTCTCTCAACCTGTGTTTTACTCAAGAAAAGATTTTCGTTACTAGTGTTTCCCTCCCCAGGTTGATTTCGATGTAGCATGCTCGGTTTCAAAGATTCAAGAGTAATGCATTTTCGTTCCTTGTGAAAAGAGTATGTGTTTTTATGCCCATCATGTACAGCCTTTCTATCATATTGCCAAGGTCTACCTAACAACAAGTGACAACCATCCATGGGAATAACATCGCACAGAACTTCATCTCAATAATTCTTCCCAATGGAAAATGATATAAGGGCTCGTTTGGTTACCTTCACATCACTTCCTTTGCTAAGCCACTGAAGCTTGTAAGGTTGAGGATGTTTCGATGTTGGTAGCTTCAGTTTTTCAATCATGGTTGTCGAGGCGACATTGGTGCAGCTTCCTCCATCGATAATCATCGTACACACCTTCCCGTTAATAGTGCAATGGGTGTGGAAGATGTTCTCCCTTTGCTCATTCTCTTTGGGAGATATCTCAGCATGTAATGCTCTCCGTATCACCAACAACTCGCCATCATCAGCTTTTTCAACGATATTCTCAGATTCTTTAGCTTCAGAATCATTCTGGTCATGTTCATCGCTGGCCTCTTGAAGTTCCAAATCGATCTTCTCAATTTCTTGAAGAGTCATAACTCTCCGATTTGGACAAATTAGCTTGCAAATGCCCATAGCCATGGCACTTAAAACACTTCCTTGTGTCACCATCAACTTTCTTGCTGGTTTCTTTGACGGGTTCCACCAACTTCTCTTTACCCTTAGCTTTCGACGAAACACCTTCATATTTGCTTGAGGAAGCACCCCTAAAGTAGGATGTCCCCTTCGAGGAGGTTCTGGAAGAAAACCTCTTGCTACTCTTTAGTTGTTTCTCAACCTTCATTGCTAGCTTGCAAACATCTTCGAAGGACCAATAAGGCTGAAGTTCAACCAAATCAGCAATTTCCTGATTCATGCCACCAAGGAATCGAGCGATGGTTTGCTTGGGAACTTCTGGAACTTCACACCTCATCATGAGTTGTTCGAACTCACGAATATATTCTTCAATACTCATCCCTTGTTGTCTTAGGGAATTCAACTTGAGAAACAGATCTTGCTTATAGGTATCGGGCAAGAACCTCTTCTTCATAAGTTTCTTGAGTTTATCCCAAGACTTGATTCGGCTTTTCCCTTCTCTAGCTCGCTGATGCTTTAAATTCTCCCACCATAGAGAAGCATATTTAGTAAGTTTCAGAACAGCGACCTTGCACCTCTTCTCATCCGATTAGGACTTGAAGTCAAAAACTCGTTCAATGGCATGGAGCCAATCAACAAAGTTGTCAAATTGAGACTACCTTCGAACTCAGGTGCATCTGCTTTAATCTCACGGTCATTCTCATGGTGTCTTCTTCTTCTTCTCTGAACTCGGTGCTCAGAAGCACTAGAGTTGCCTCCAGTGGAATTAGAATCATCATTAGAATTGTGATGCGAATCTGAATTGTCATGGTGTCACTGAACATCGGGACGCCTTGCTGGTTGCTTTTGTCTTGCCGGGTTCTCTAGGAGATTGAGAACTCGCTCCATTTGCCTTTGGAGATTCTCTATAGCACGATCTCGCCTTAGGTCGTGCGCTTGCTCCAAAGTCAAGCCTCGTGGAACTTGTTCGTCACCCATGATAAGTAGAAGATAACATTACAAAGGAATCACTCAAGATAAGTTCAACCTTGAGCTCTGATACCAACTTGATGCGTGCGTGGGCGAGTGACTCCGAACAGAAAATTTTAGGATTACGCGATTTTGGAAAAATAGGTGTAACTTCCTCAATACAGGTCGGATTGACCCGATTCTAAAAGTCACAGATCAAGGACTCGTAGATCTATAACTTTCATGTTTTGAGTTTCCACAAATAAGCTCTGTGGAGTGAGCGATTCTGGGAGGAAGTGGATGAGGCACTGTGTTTGTGGGGATGTGTGTAACTCAAGGATATGGAAGGTTTATCACCTAAGCCTAATGGCACAAGCCACCAGCCAAGGATAAAGGACTGAGATAGTTGCAGTTCACCACCAAGGCTTAAAGGAAATTCCACCGGCCAAGGATAAAGAACTGTTTGATTCACCACCAACGACGTTGGATAAAGAATCGAGATAATAATTCAACTCACAAAGAGGAATTTTCATTCATTCAACCAGTCTGATTACAAAATGAGAATATGTCTCATTATATAGATATTAGACTCAGAATTGAAAACAACATGGGAACTACCCAAACATGGGGATGCAATAAATGACATGGGGACTAGGAGTCTTATCTTTTCAGCCTTCAAAATTCATCCACCAACAATAACTAGCAAATATCTACTTCCAAAGAGCATTAAATCACTATGGAACTTATCCTGAATAACTCCCCTTTGATATATCATCGATCAGCAATGAATTTTGATATTGGTATCATCATTCCTTAACCCATCGAAGCAAGTTGTAACCGAAGTTAGTCTTGGCATGAATAAGTACCGATAGTGTTTGTTTTGCCGAAGGAATCTGCTCAGGACTTAAGGATTGATCAGTAGTCTCGGATGCTCCTGCATCAGCTTGCCAAATGTTGGCTCACCTACAAGAGTTGTTTGGTGAACAGAGTCGCATAGCTAAATATTAGGTCACTAAACGACTATTTAAAGATAAAATGCATGATGGGTAGTCGAAAGAGTTTTTATTAGAGTTTCACATTGGACTTGAATCGAATGATTAATTCATATAACGGATATTGGGTTTGATGAGTTCACCTTAACCCAAATCCTGTCAGAACTCAAGATAGAAGAACCCAATCACACAGGTAGCTACATCGAGAGATTTGCTTTTGGTTTTGATGGATTGCCACCGTATACTGCTAGATGTCATTAGTGAATTCTGGGAGAAATTAGAATGATTTAGATGATCGTTCATTCTAATTGTATAAATCAAAAAATTTTTGGTCTATCGAAAGGTGTTTTGATGATGTCGATGATAGAGATCGCGACATATCTCATTACCATATGGAACAGAATCTAACTAAATCACACAAACAATGGTTTGGGTCTAGATGTCATTAATTGGACTAATCTAGTTTAATTAATTTGGATTAGATCCAATTAGGTTTAATAAAATTGTGCTAGCACACTATTGAGCCTAACATTCTCCTTTTGTAATCATTTTGGTTCATCTCGACAGAGCCAAATTTATTTGGACTCACTCAGGAACCTTGTCTTAGTCTAACTGGAGCTTGTCTAGATTAAAAAAAGATTGTCTTAATTTATTAGATGGATTTAAGAACACCTGTCAATTCATGTCACCTACTAATTCATATTTTTGGATATAGGTCAATAGTTGACCTTGGACACTTGGACATAGGGCCATGTGTCATGGACTAATAGGAGAGCACTTGGGGCTCTTGTCTCCCTACTAAAAGAGGCAAGAGAGAGGGTGCACGCCATCCTAGGCGTGCACCTCATATGGATAAGAGATGGAGTCCCATATATAGATGGGACTCTAGGGTTTCTTGATGGGATTAAATACCTAGGCGCCAAAGACTTTTGCTTTATTCAATCTTGACGCCACCTATGTAGATTTTTGAGGGACTCTTATCTGATTGGATTAGATGACATCATCTGATTAATCAGATTTAGATCTGATTGAATGAAGGCCTCTAATTGGCCAAGATGATATGGCATTGCATGGTGTAGCAGGGTCTATTTAAACCATGTCTGCACCTAGGATTTAGAACTCTTGCATAATTCTCATGCCCCAAGGCTGCCTAATAGCTATGTATAAATACATAGGTTATATTAAAGTTTCATGAAGACCGTGAATGTTGTGGAATACAGACCTTTTCTCCCTCAACTCTCTTCTTCTCCTCTCTAGAGTTGCCGCCCTAGGGTTCTTGAAGAAACCCTAGAGAAGGGGGGCGTCTCCCTCTAGCCCAAGGAGGAAGGCACCCCATCACAGATTTAGATGAAGGATCGATGGTTTGCTACTCATAGAGAACATCATAGATTCTTTCAGATCCGTGCTAAAGATCAGGAACTTCCACAACATGATATCGATGCTTGTGATGTCAAGAATGATTGGCGTTCGAGCGATATCATGGGTCTACAATTTGACATCAGAGCTAGGTGATGCCTGGAATGTTGTGAATTATCATATGGTATCAGAGCCAAGTTTCAGAGCCTGATGGTGCATAGAAGGGAAGGAGAAGTACAAGCTGAAATCAGAAATCTACACAAGGATTCTATGGTATGTCTCAAATCTATCTCGTTATTGCTATGGTTTGGCAAACCGAGAGTAGCGGGTTGATAATGGAGGTTGGGAGGATTAATGGAAAAAAAATTTTCTAGGGTGGAAGGATTTGGCGCATGATTTGTTGATCGATCTTGGTGGAAAGGCCGAGGTGTGTGATGGTTATGTGAAAAGCAGAGAGCATTGGAGTGCTATAGTAATGCTTCCTTGAAGATACAGGACTGAGAGAGACTCGATGATGTAGCAACCGAGGGAGGTATCTCAGTAGAGAGCATCAGGGTTCTCTAGGAAGATGGGTAGTGTAGGGCTATTGAAGAGTGGTTTTCCAAGGGATAATGGTTGAAGGAAGGCTGAAGAAGCGACTATACATCCTTCGGTGTCTAGAAGGCGAGGAAGTTGTCGAAGATGTATTCAGTGGTTCGATCAGAGTATGGATTTGTGAGGCCTTGGGAGTAATGGAGATCGATGATCCATGGAGGTCTAGCAGGTTAGGGCTGGGTGGTTGTAGAGCAGCACAAAGATGAGTCAGAAAGCACTGGAGTGCTGCAAGACTGCTTCGCTGGAGGCATGGGGCTGAGAGAGGCTCGGTGGTGTAGCAACCGAGGAGTGTATCTCAGCAAAGAGTGTTACTGATATCTCAAGAAGATTGGATGCAGGTCTCAGAAAGAGCCAGGGGGTCTTAGGGAGCGCTAGAAGGTCTCTAGTAGCCGAAAGTATCATGGATTAGATTTCTTCTATTGGAGCACTAGGAAGAGTCATGATTCAGGTGGAGGATGGTTCTCTGGGTGCAACTGAAGCAATGGCTGGTGTAGGGGCAGAAGAGAAGGACTAGGGTGGAATTTTCTAGGGTTCAGTCACTAGTTTCAGAAAAGTTGTTAAGCTCTTGAGTTTCATAGGTGCCCACAGGTTGTGGAGATATCTGAGATAGCTTCGAAGGGATTCGCAGAGCATGGAGGGTTCGAAGGGGTCTGCGGAGTGCGGAGGGTTCAAAGGAACAACGACGGTGTTCGAGGTGCAGCGGCAGGCTCAACAGTGCAGCATTGAGTGGTTGGCCTTGAGGGACTCGATGATAGAGTCAACTTCTACGGCATCAGATGGACTTCAGATATTGGTGGAGCTCCACAGTGGTGGCTTCACAAGTGGAGAGAAATTTTGGCATGAGTTCAGAGCACTAGTGATGCATAATTCTAGGTGGAGCAGTGCATGCAGGTGGACAGGCATAGCTTTGAGGAGATCGTGTCAGGTGGTACAGCATGTGCTGGTGCAAGAATGTTGTAGGTTCTCCAGAAAAGTCAAGAGAAGGTGATGCAACTGCTAATCCAAAGGGATTCTACAATTCTAGGATGGTACCAAGAAACAAGCACAGGTCTTTAGTAGTGGAGGCGATCATCCCAAAGGCCTCAAGGGTGCACTATGCTAAAGAGAATTGATAGAGGTGATGCTTGCAGAGGTGCTGTCGAGTGCGCAAGGACAGTGGGAACGTGTAGGAGGTCATTGCTGAGGGGTTTGCCAAGGCTTGGGACACCAAGATGGAGATTATGAGGATTTATGGTGCTCCCAAGCCTTGGGAGGCCATGGGAGGAGTCAGGGGGTTGGCTCCAGGGATTTCAGGAGCTTGGTTGGAGCTTCGAAGATCTGGGATACAAGGTGAAGTAAGGAACCAAAGCTGGAGAATCAAGACTGCAAAAAGGAGATTTTCTGCAGGTTAGCCAGCTTAATCCAAAATTGGATCAGCTAAGTCTCGGAGCATAGATAAAATAGAGAGCTATGCGTTCGAGACTGCTGGCGACAGGACCGACATAGTTTCAGACTGAGCCGATCCAGTGGAACTTAGTCGGCTCAGTGCTGAAACTGAGCCAGCTCAGTGCGCAGGCAGAGTTACACAAGGATCTATCTTGGGCTAGGGTTTGAGTTAATCCTAGGGGTCTTAAGGCCTGGTTTGAAAGGTCTTAAGGGGGCTAATTCATGTATGGGTCGGGTCTAGGTCCAGAGGATGAGAGCATGGGAGACATGGGTGTACATAGGCTTGGTGAGTGCTTTCATGTATTAGGTTAGCCAGGGAGTTTTTTGGTCGGGCCTAATGGCTATGTATAAATACATAGGTTTTATTAAGGTTTCATGAAGGCTGTGAATACTATGGAATACAGATCTTTTCTTTCTCAACTCTCTTCTTCTCTTCTCTCTAGAGTTGCCGCCCTAGGGTTAAAAGGACGCCGATCTTTTTGTTGTTCTCCCCTTCTTGGTGATTCTAGCTGCGATAGTGCCCTCGACCGATCTTTACTTGCTTCAGACCGGCGTCTGAGGAATCGATCCAACCAACCTCTCCTGATGAGCTCCTCGATCTTATCTAGGAGCTGAATGCATTCTTCAGTATCATGGCCGTGATCATGATGATATAAACAGTACTTGCTTCGATTGCGCTTGTTTGGAGGAGATCGTAATTCTTCTTCTAGAGGGAGAACTTCTTCGCATTCTTCTATTGGGGCTTCTTTGACGACGAGCTCGAGGAGGAGTTCGGGCTTGTGCTTGGAGGGAGTCCATGAGCATGGTCGGACTTCATTCGACCCTCTATTAGCTGTGAGTTTATTAGACTCGCCCATCTATCGCTCTTTTGCGGCTTTCTCATCTTTCAATTTGAAGGCTTCTTCTGCTCGAGCATATCCCTCAGCCTGATCTAGCAGATCGGTAAAGTTCCTAGGATACATCTTCTCCAGGGAGAATAGCAAATCGTTCTTCCGAAGGCCACCCTTGAGTGCAACCATTACAACAGACTAGTCTAGGTTCCGGATCTCCAATGCAGTGCATTAAATCGGGTGACATAAGCTAGGATAGATTTCTCCTCCTTTTGCTTGATATTCATTAAGGAATCCGAACCTCGGTGTAGACATTGGCTGCTGATGAAGTGAGCCACAAACTAAGGACTCATCTGGTCAAAGGAGAAGTTCGTACCTAGCTTCAATGTCGAGTATCAGTTTCTTACTACTTCCTTTAAGATAGATGAAAAAGCTTGACATAAAATGGCGTCTAGTGCGCCATGGAGCAGCATCATAGTCTGAAAGGCCTTCAAATGATCGACTGGATCAGAGGTTCCATCATAGCTTTCAAATTGGGGAAGCTTGAAGCTCGATGGAATGGGCTCTTGCATAATTCAGAGAGAAAAAGAGGGGATTGGTGCAGACATCATCATGGTGAGCAGGGGGACGTGGCGGAGTTCCTCAATCCGTCGATCCATCTCCCGTAGTTTTCGATCGAGGATGTCATCTGAATTGCAGGTCTTGAAAGGCTTCTGGCTATAGATGAAGAAGGTCTCCTCTGGAGAAGAATCACGATCCGAATAAAAATCTTCTACTCTCTATCTCTCCTTTCCAAGAGCGATGGGTATACTAGCCCAAGTGCTCTTCCTTGGGTTCGATTTCTGACATCCCGATGGTGGGTTTCCTAGCAGAATCGCCATCGAGGGCTGCCGCATGGCCTGCACTATCTCGGTGAGGCTCTGAACCCACTGCATTAGCAGATTATGCTGCTCCAAATCTACTATGGTCATCGGTGGAGGAGGTTGAAGCACCGATGCTGGAGCAAGAATGGATGGATCCGGCTCGGATCTAGCGGTAGAAGCAGTAGATCTCCGGGTAGTCACCTTCTTTAGAGACATTTCTTGGGATTGAGGGAGAGAAAGGAGATGGACCATGAAGAAGAAGATTCATAGGGTCGGCTGAGCACTCTTTTAAGAATAAGGGTACCTCAGGAATAGAGGGCCCTTCCTCTAGTGCCAATCTTGTTGGTGCAGAATTTGGTCAACATCAGATCAAGCTGGAGTTAAGGAAGAAGAGGTCGCTGCTAGTGACCTACAAAACAAAGTCCCACCCAGATTTGACGGTGGTGGCTTCGATAGGATCCTCCGATGATCAAGTTAGCTCTTCTGGTCAATAGGAATAGAGTGCTCAAGAAAGAACTCAGCAGAGTTTTAGAAAAGGAAAAGAGAGCCTAGAGAAAATATATCTAGAGGGTTCCTTTTTATAGATGGAGCATATAACAGACTGATAGTGACAGCCATAACTATCCGATAGTGGGCCGCTCGGGGGTGCATGGGGTTTGTTAAAGAGAGAGAGAGAGGTGTTACTTGTACTAGACTGATAGTAATAGCCATAATCGTCTGGTAGTGGGCCACTTGGGGCCACGTGGGGTTTGTTATGGAGAGAGAGGTGTTGTCTTTCATGATGTGCCCATTTGTCGAGATTTAATAGTCAAAGTTCGGAGGAAGCTGGCATTGATTGATGAAGAACTTTGATATATATCAATTCTAGAGGAGTTCGGACTCCTAAAGGAAATACGGCTAGAGAAAATCATCCGAAAGAAATGCTAGTTGAAATCTGGAAGTAATCCTCTGAAAGAATCTGACTGAAGAAGAAGTCTGGAAGGAGTTTGGCTCCTGAAGAAATTCGACTAAAAGAGAAGTCCGGAAGGAGTTCGACTCCTGGAGGAATCCGACTGAAGGAGAAGTTCGAAAGGAATTCAGCTCCTGAAGGAATTCAATTGAAGGAGAAGTTCAGAAGAAATTTGGCTCCTAGAGGAATCTAATTGAAGGAGAAGTCCAGAAGGAGTTCGGCTCCTGGAGGAATCCGACTGAAGGAGAGGTCCAAATGAAATTTGGCTCCTAGAGGAATTTGACTGAAGAAGAAGTTCAAAAAGAGTTTGCCACCTGAAGGAATCTGATTGATGGAGAAGTTCGGAAGGAGTTCGGCTCCTAGAGGAATTTGATTGATGGAGAAGTCCAAAAGGAGTTCGACTCCTAGAGAAATTTGACTGAAGGAGAAGTCCTGGAAGGAGTTCGGCTCCTGGAAGAATCTAATTGAAGAAGAAGTCTGGAAGGAAAATCCAATTGAAGGAGAAGTCCGGAAGGAATTTGGCTCCTGGAGGAATCCGATTGAAAGAGTAGTCTGGAAGGAGTTCGGCTCTTGGAGGATTCGATTGAAGGAGAAGTCCGAAAGGAGTTCAGCTCTTGGAGAAATTTGATTGAAGGAGAAGTCTGAAAGGTGTTTGACTCCTTGAGGAATCCGACAGAAAGAGAAGTCCGGAAGGGGAATCCGACTGAAGAAGAAGTTCGAAAGGAATTCAGCTCCCAGAGGAATTTGACTGAAGGAGAAGTCTGGAAGGAATTTTAGCTCCTGAAAAAATTTGACTGAAGGAGAAGTTCGGAAGGGGAATCTGATTGAAGAAGAAGTCCGAAAGGAATTCGGCTTCTGAAGGAATCCGATTGAAGTAGTCTGGTCGGAGTTCGGCTCCTAGAGGAATTTGACTAAAGCAGAAGTCTAGAAGGAGTTTGGCTCCTGGAGGAATTTGATTGAAGGAGCAGTCCGAAAGAAGTTCAGCTCCTGAAGGAATCCGATTGAAGGAAAAGTCTGGAAGGAGTTTGGCTCATGGAGAAATTTGACTGAAGGAGAAGTCCGAAAGGAGTTTGGCTCCTGGAGAAATCCAACTGAAGGAAAAGTCCAAGAGGAGTCCATCTGATGGAGAGGTCCGATCGAAGGAGAAGTCTGGGAGGAGTTCGACTGATGGAGAAATCCAAAAGGAGTCCTAGAGAAGTTCGGATGGAGTTCGGCCGCTGTAGGAGTTTGAAAGGGGTTCGATCGCTGGAAGAGTCTGGGAGGGGTTCAACCGCTAGAAGAGTTTGGCTGCTTGAAGAAGTTTGGCTGGGGTTCAGCCATTGGAGGGAGTCCGAGAGGGGTTTGGCCACTGGAGGAGTTTGGCTGCTAAAGAAGTTCGGCTAGGGTTCAACCGCTGGAGGGAGTCCGGGAGGGGTTTGGCCGTTAGAGGAATTCGGCTGCTAAAGGAGTTCAGGTGGGGTTCGGCCATTGGAGGGAGAATTCTCGATCGAAACTCTTCCATAATTACTAGTTGCATTAGGCTAAACATTAGATTGGACTTCGGCGGGAGCAGAGTTTATCCCCAACATCAGCCATGGTCCAACCTATTACTTCTTGGTTCTTTCTCAGGACTACTAATAACAGCTCTTCTTGTTTAGGATTTAGGTCTGATGTAATAATAACAGACAAGATTTCTGCTGGACCTAAATAAGCATACCTAAGGTGCTTAGGAAGGGGTTTTAGTTCTAATTTGGGTGCCTCTTCTATTGATGAATCAGATGATAGTTTAGCCATTTTTATGAATCGTTCAGTGGGAAGCTCCCATCTTTGGCTAATCCTATGGTCAATAGGTGTTTCATCAATATCTTCATGTTCATTGTTTAGCCAAATACTTGACTCTAGATCGATTTCTTCATCGCTAACATAAATTTCATCTTGGATTATATTTATATTAGCATGCTGGATGGATTCAAGCTCTAGATTAAATATATTTAACTCAATGGTCATATTTTCAAAAGATAGCTTCATAAGTCCATTTCTATAGTTGATTTCAGCATTAGCGGTTGCTAGAAAAGGTCTTCCTAAAATAATTAGGATATGATGTGAGGATTGGTGGTGCTCCCAAGACTTGGGAGGCCATGGGAGGAGCTAGGATGTTGGTTTTAGGGATTCTAGGGGCTTGGTTGGTGCTTCAGAGACCTGGGACACTAGGTGAAGGAACCAAAGCCGGAGAATCAATACTACAAAAAGAAGATTTTCTGCAGGTTAGCTGGCTCAGTCCAAAACTGGGTTGACTAAGTCTCAGAGCACAGGCAAAATAGAGAGTTGAGCATTTGAGACTACTGGCACGGCACAGAACTGGACCAACTCAGTTTCAAACTGAGCCGACCTAGTGGAACTTAGTCGGCTCAGTGCTAAGACTGAGCTGGCTTTGTGCACGGGCAGAGTTACATGAGGGTCCATTTTGGGTTAGGATCTGGGTTGATCCTAAGGGTCTTAAGGCCTAGTTTGAGAGGTCTTAAGGTGGCTAATTCATGTATGAGTCGGGTCTAGATCTAGAGGATGAGAGCATGAGAGACATCGGTGTACATGGGCTCGGTGAGTGCTTTCATGTATTGGGTTAGCTAGGGGAGTTTTTGGTTGGGCCTAATGGCTATGTATAAATACATAGGTTGTATTAGGATTTTCAGTGCTGTGAAATATAGATCTTTTCTCCCTCAATTTTCTCTTCTTCTCTTCTCTCTAGAGTTGCCATCCCAGGGTTCTTGAAGAAGCCCTAGAGAAGGGGGCATCTCCCTCAAGCCCAAGGAGGGAGGCACCCCATCACAGATCTAGGTGGAGAGTCGGTGGTTTGCTGTCTATAGAGAACGTCATAGGTTTCTTCAAGTCCATGCTAAAGATCAGGAGCTTCCGCAATATGGTATCGGTGCTTGTGATCTCAAGGATGATTGGTGTTCAAGCAATATCATGGGTCTACAATTTGGTATTAGAGCTAGGTGATGCTTGGAACATTATGGACAGTAATATGGTATCAGAGCTAGATTTTAGAGCCTAATGGTGCATGGAAAGAGCCATGGTTTTAGAGCCTGATGGTGCATGGAGTTTCAAAGCCCGATGGTGCACGAAAAGAGATAGGTTTCAGAGCCTGATAGTGCGTGGAAGCAAAGGAGAAGTCGTACAAGATAAAATCAGAAATCTACATGAGGATTCCATGATATGTCTCGAATCTACCTTATTGTTGCTTTGGTTTGGCCAACCAAGAGCAGCGAGTTGAAGGTGGAGTTTGAGAGGATTAGCAGAAAGGGATTTTTCCAGGGTGGAAGGATTGGGTGAATGATTTGCGATCGATCTTAGTGAAAAGGCTAGGGTGTATGACGGTTATGTGACAGGCAGGGAGCGCTGGAGTGCTGCAGTAGCATTTTCCTTAAGATGCAGGGCTGAGAGAGACTCGATGATGCAGCAGTCAAGGAAGGTATCTCAGTAGAGAGTATCAGGGTTCTCTTGGAAGATGGGCAGTGTAGGACTGTTGAAGAGAGGTTTCCTAAGGTGTAATGGTTGAAGGAAGGCTGAAGAAGCGACTATACATCCTTTGGTGTCTGAAAGGTGGGAAAGTAGTCAGAGATGTATTCAGCAGTTCGATCAGAGCATGGATTTGTGAAGCCTTAGGGATGATGGAGATGGATGATACATGGAGGTCCAACAGGTCAGGGTTGGATGGTTGGATGGCATAGAGACGAGTCAGAGAGCGTTGGAGTGCTATAGGAGCACTACCTTAGAGGCACAGGAGTGGAGAGAGGCTCGGTGGTGCAGCAGTCGAGGAGTATATCTCAGTAAAGAGTGTTAGTGGTATCTCAAGGAGAATAGATGTAGGTCTCAGGGAGAGCCAGGAGGTCTTAGGGGTGCCAGGAGGTCTCAGGCAGTCAGAAGTATCATGGATCAAGTTTCTTCTGCAGGACCGCCAAAGAGAGTCACGGTTCAGGTGGTGGATGGTTCTCCGAGTGCAACTGAAGCGATGGCTGGTGTAGGGGCAGAGGAGAAGGACTAGGATGGAATTTTCTAAGGTTCAGTCATTGGATTTAGAAGAGTTGGATGAGCTCTTGGATTTTAGAGGTGCCCATGGGTTGCGAAGGTATCCGAGATAGCTTCGAAGGGGTTCGTGGAGTGCGGAGGTTTCGAAGGGATAGTGACGGTATTCGAGATGCAGCGGTAGGCTCAGCAATACAGCATTGAGTGGTTGGCCTCGAGGGACTCGATGATAGAGTCGACTTCTACGACATCATGTTTACTTTGGATATAGGTGGAGCTCCATAGCGGTGGCTTCATAAGTAGAGAGAAAATGACATGAGTTCAGAGTGAGGAGTCAGAGGACCAATATCCTAGCACCAACTCAGTGATGCATAGTTCTAGGTGGAGCGACATATGCAGGTGGAACAGAGCGTAGCTCTGAGGAGATCATGTCAGGTGGTATAGAATGTGCTGGTACAGAAATGTTGTAGGTTTTCAAGAAAAGTTCAGAGAAAGTGATGCAGCTGTTAAGCAGAAGGGATCCTATAATTCTAGGGTGGTGCCAAGAAGCAAGCATAGGTCTTCAACGGTGGAGGCAGTCATCCCAAAGGCTTCAAAGGTGCACAATAGTTGAAGAGGACTGGCTGAGGCGATATTTGCCTAGGTGCTGTCGAGTGCATAGGGACAGTGGGATCGTGCAGGAGGGCATTGCCAAGGGATTTGCCAAGGCTTGGGGCACCAACATGGAGATTGTGTGGATTGGTGGGTGTCGCAAGCCTTGGGAGGCCATGAGAGGAGCTAGGGTGTTGGCTGCATGAATTCCAGAGGCTTGGTTGGTGCTTCAGAGATCTAGGACATAAGGTGAAGTAAGGAACCAAAGCCGAAGAATCAAGACTATTGAAAGAAGATTTTCTGCAGGTTAGTCAGCTCAATCCAAAACTGGATGGGCTAAGTCTTAGAGCATTGGCAAAATAGAAAGCTGAGCATTCAGAACTACTGGCACGATACAGGACTGGGCCGGGCTTAGTTTCAGACTGAGCCGACCTAGTGGAACTTAGCCGGCTCAGTGCTAAGACTGAGCCGGCTCAGTGCACCGGCAAAGTTATGCGAGGGTCTATTTTGGGCTAGGATCTGGGTTGATCCTAGGGGTCTTAAGGCCTGGTTTGAGAGGTCTTAAGGTGGCTAACTCATGTATGGGTCGGATCTAGATTTAGAGGATGAGAGTATGGGAGATATGGGTGTACATGGGCTCGGTGAGTGCTTTCATGTATTGGGTTAGGTAGGAAAGTTTTTGGTCAGGCCTAATGGCTATGTATAAATACATAAGTTGTATTAGAATTTTCAGTGCTGTGGAATATAGATCTTTTCTCCCTCAATTTTTCTTCTTCTCATCTCTCTAGAGTTGCCACCCCAGGGTTCTTGAAGAAGTCCTAGAGAACTGGGCATCTCCCTCAAGCCCAAGGAGGGAGGCACCCCATCATAGATTCAGATGGAAGGTCGGTGGTTTGCTGCCCATAGAGAATGTCACAGGTTCCTTCAGGTCCATGCTAAAGATCAGGGGCTTCCGCAACATGATATCGATGCTTGTGATGTCAAGGATAATTGGTGTTTGAGCGATATCGTGGGTCTGCAATTTGGTATCAGAGCTAGGTGATGCATGGGATGTTGTGGATGGCAATATAAGACCCTTGGGATATGAAACTGGTTCGATCTCTAAAATGATGAAGTTTATAGGAAAGATAAAATTGCCAACCTTGATTAAAATATCTTCAACCATTCCCTTGGGGATCCTAAAAGATCGATCTGTCAATTATAATGTGATCCCTATTGGCTAAAGTTTTTCCAATCCTAATTGCTCGTAAACTGAATAGGGCAAAATATTTACACTAGCCCCTAAGTCTAGCAAGACCTTCTCAATGTGGGTTTCTCCGATAACACATGAAATTGTCAAAGATCCTCGATCCTTATATTTTATTGGCTCATGACTTGACAAGTAAGAGCTCACACTTGCAGCTAAGAATGCTCTCTTGGGTATATTAGTGGTTCTCTTCTTGGTGCAAAGGTTTTCTAAAAATTTAGCATAGGTCGGTACTTGCTGGATCATGTCTAGCAGAGAGCTATTTATCTGAACTTATTTGAACACCTCTAACATTTTATCCAAATGTTTCGATTATTTTTTGGACCTTAGTTGATTTAGAAAAGGAGCTCTAGGAGTTGTGGGTATAGGGCTGGATGTACTATCAGTTTCAGGAGTTTGAGTTTGTAAAGTAGGTTATTCGTAAAGTTGTTCGGTAGATGAGTCCTCTCTATTATCAGATGTACCTACCTTATTATCCACTTATTTCTCCGATCTTAAAGTATGAATGGTATTCACATGATTGACTTGATTTTCATGTTGGGGTCGTGGACCATTTTGGTTTCTTGGGTTGGGCTCAGATTGGCTAGGCAGCCTACCTCGTTCTCACTCATTCATGGTAGAGGTTGTTGTTTTTACGGTTGCTCGGAGCCACAGCCGTAGATCCAATCTCTTGCATGAACCTGGGTATTAATGCAGCAAACTGAAAAAGATCTAAGAAAGATGAGAGAAGCTAGGGTTTTGGTGTTGGAACCAGAGAGAAGAGAGAAGTGAGTTAGGGGGAAAAGCTCAATTGTTTTCCCTTTTAGTAAAAGTTACAATGTTCTGGTTTATATACCTTAGAGTTCCCACATGAACCATAATAAACCCTAGCTCAAAAACTCCCTTAGGCTTACCCAGGGTTGGGATTAGTCCATATATTGGGTTAGCCTAAGAGAGAAGAGAGTTTCCACATGTCCTGGTTTATATACCTTAGACTTGGACTCGGATTAGATTCCAGGATATCACCGAGCCCAAGTCTTACATGCTCTCATCTCCTGGATCTAATCCTAATCCATACATGAATTAGCCCCCTTAAGACCTCTCAAACCAAGCCTTAAGACCCCTAGGATCAACCCAGACCCTAGTCCAAAATCGACCCTTACAGAACTCTACCCGTGCACTGAACCAGCTCAGTCTCGGTATTGAGTCCGCTAAGTTCCACTGGGTCGGCTCAGTCTAAAACTGAGCTAGCCTAGTTCCCTACCGTGTCTACGGTCTTGAAACTCGATCTTTCTATTTTGCCTATGCAGACTTAGCCGACCCAGTCCTAAGCCGGCTAAGTTTTACTGAATCGATTAAGTCTAAAACTGAGCCAGCCCAGTTCTGTGCTATGCCTGCAATTCTAAAACTCGATCTTTCTATTTTGCCTGTGCTTTAAGACTTAGTCCACCTAGTTTTGGACTGAGCTGGCTAACCTGTAGAAAATCTCCTTTCTTCAGTCTTGATTTTTCGACTTTGGTTCCTTGCTCCACCTTGAATCCCAGGTCTCCGAAGCACCAACCAAGCCCCTTAAGATCCTCAATACCCAAACCTCAAGCCTGTGGAGAGTTACATGCCACCTCCATCCTAGGATAACTTCTGTCCTAACCCTAGGACCACACCTATCCT
Organism: Cocos nucifera; assembly: GCA_006176705.1. Classification (NCBI taxonomy): domain Eukaryota; kingdom Viridiplantae; phylum Streptophyta; class Magnoliopsida; order Arecales; family Arecaceae; genus Cocos; species Cocos nucifera. The sequence continues at coordinate 662,884 of QRFJ01000232.1, read as the reverse complement.
AACCTCCCTAGAGCCCTCACCCTGGCTCCGCCTGTGGCCTCCTAAGGCTTGGGAGCACCACACCACCTACAGAGGCTAGCTGACATACCTACATTTCTCGACAGGCTATGGCTTGGGTGTTAGCATTTAAGAGTTGGCCCATGGTTTGCATGAAATTACCCAATGTAGCATTGATGTCAGCATTGGATTTGGCTAGGACTTCTAGAGTTTTCTCTAAAGAGCTAAGTTTTTTTTTTTAGGATTATTGAAACCTGGTGGGTTGTTCAACACAGGGTTGGGACTTGGGTTTTGCTGGTTGAAACTAGGACCACCCACATTTGGGTTCTACGACCAAGAGAAGTTTGGATGATTCCTCCATCCTAGGTTATATGTGGGTGCATAAGGATTGTTCATTAGTTTCTGGTATGCGACGTTTACCTGTGCACACCCATTCTCTGTTGGGTTTATCAGGAGAGGATAATCTTCAAGGATATGGTTTGGTACACTGCACCCGCTGCACATGGGTGCAGACACATGGTTCACACTAGCTGGTCTCTGTAGTTCTAAGGCCTCTAACCTATATGTTAGGATTGCAATTTTAACCTCTGCGGCTAGAAAGGTTTGAACTTGGTACATTCCACCTCTTGAAGGTGTTGGTCTTTCTGGTTCCCTAGTCATTTCCCATTGTAAACTCTTTTCGGCTAAGTCTTCTAGAAATTGCCAGGCCTCATTGGGTTTTTTATACATAAATTGACCTTGGCACATGGATTCTAGCATGGTTCTAGAATTTGAATCTAGCCCCTTATAAACTATCTGGCATAGCCTCCAGGTCCCTATTCCATGGTGTGGACATTAGGTCAAGAGGTTCTTAAAACGATCAAAATACTTTTAAAATGATTCACCAACTAGTTGGTAGAATTGGTTGATCTCATTTCTAATTCTAGTTATCTTATGATGGGGAAAGTTTTTTTCAAGGAACACTCTTACAAAGCCCCCCAGGTCGTGATAGATTGATTTGGCAGGCTGTATAGCCACTTTTTGGCATTATCCTCAAGGGAAAAATTAATTAATCTCAGTTTAATATCATCCTCAAAAAGTTGTTGCAGTCTCATGGTTGCACAAATCTCTTCAAATTCCCTAATGAGTATATATGCATCTTCTACTCCGATAAATTTTGGAAGCATATTAATCGCTTGAGTTTAATTTCGAAGTTATTTGCAGTAGGTTGAGGCAACCTGATGCGAAGGCTGGACAGACCTGACTGGATAACATAAATCCTTAGGGGTTTGGGGCTGATTGGTTTCTTCCATTTTAGGGACTTTAAGGCTTGACACAGGAATCAAGTCAATTCCAACTAATCGACCCGAAATTCCTCCACGAAGGAAGTGGAGAATTCACTTTATTTTATATATTTTATTTCTTTTATTTTTTTTATTTTTTTAACTTTTTATTTTTTTATTGATTTTTTTAAAGAAGAGAGAAGAGGAAGATAGGTTAGTTAAGATTTTTTTTGAATTTTTTTTTCAAACACTTATCAAGCAATTATTTATCCTAGGTTACCTTAAATCTAGATAGCTCCTAACTGCCAAGGCCGTCTTGGAGCCCTCCAAGTTAGAAACTAACTAGCTAACTAGCCAGGTAAGGATAAGATTGGTGGAAGTCTCCCGATTGCTTTCCTTAGACACCAATTAGATTGACCAGGTAAGCGAATGGAACCAATTAAAGAACCACCTTTCTTCGGGCTCGTGTCCCTAAATCCCTTTCCTAGACATCAGTCAACTAGCCAATCCTGACCCGATCCAACTCTTTCAGGTGCCTTATCCTAATGAGCTCGGATGTCCCTAGGATTGACGTCTAATTAATTGATTTTATTTAAAGTTAGGATGAATGAAAATGAGGAAACTTATTTGTAGGCTAAGGAAGGGTAATGAAATCCCCACCTTATCTTATTTAGGTTTGTACCCTTAAAGTAGTTTAGATATGCTTATGCACAACCAATAAGAACAAACAAGTTTTAATTAAAAAAAAATTAATACTAAATTAAGATCAAATTAGTAAGCTAAAAGAAAAGAAAAAGGTTAGATTATATACCTAGTTTCTGACACTCACCAATTTTCTACAAAGCAAGATAAAAAGAAAAAAAAATTAGAAAGATCAGACTAAAATTAAACTAAAAGCATGAAGAACAAGAATTTAGAACATAATTTAAAATACGTCAATTTTCTGACAACGATGCCAAAAACTTGATGTGTCTTAAATTAACCACAAGTGCATGATGTGCAAAGTAGCACGTTTGGCGAGTACGGATCAATTCCATGAGGAATTGTGTTTGAATTGTGTTCAAATCTTGCTCAGACGAGTTTCAACAAAGAGTTTGAAAGTGATTGTTTGTACTTACTACTAAATAGTAAATTAATTATGGAGAATAATAATTTAAAGATCTAGGACTTTTGAATCCACTAGACCAATGACTTAGAGAGCAATTCTAAGATTTTTCTTATAATATTGTTTGATTGAGGTGTAATGCATGGACAAGCATTCACCCTAATTAAAGAACTCTTCTTTCAACTGATTCTCTTGTGTTATCCAAGTATGGATTATGAAGGAACTCTGACCCAATAATAATCCATCAAAGTTTTTCACAAGGAAGAAAAAAAATTTAAAAAGATTTTGGCCTTCTACCTATTATCCTTCTTGCACCGAATCAAGCATGAACTATAAAGGGATTAAAACCCAATGATAGTCCATCAAGTCTCTTGGCAAGAAGCTTGAAGCAAGAAGAACTAAAAAGATAAAGCCGAGGAGAAATCCTAAAAATAACTTCTAATTATGGTTTAGCTTCATTGTAAATACTAGAGGATTGCTTAGCTAGACATGATTTAAATTAAAACTTAAAAATATTTAAAATTAAATTCTAGACATGATTTAAATTAAAACTTAAAAATATTTAAAATTAAATTCTATACTACTTGCTGGAATTTAAATTATAGAAAATAAAAAAGATGTAGAAATTAAATAAACAAAATAAAAAAATTAAACTATCCTATGTGCTGAATTTAAACTGTATAAATTAAATTACACAAGCAATAATTAAAAAAAAATTAAAATAAAATTTTATTGCTGAAAAAAATTTAATTCAAAACTAAAGCTTGAGCCATAACAGGGCTTGGAACTGAAACAAGAAAAGGAAAAGAACAAACTCTCCTCTGGCACACTTTTCCTGGCTAACTCTCCTTCTTGTATGTTGGAAGGGTGGAAGAAAGTGAAAAAAAGGTGGATAAAAATTTTATGGGTAGGTATTCCCACTTGTCACATGGGCTGCTACAAGAGTTATGGTGTGGGAGCTGGGCTTTTTCTTTATAGGTGCCAGGAGGAAGAAGGATTTTTTATATTTTAGATGTGGGACTAATGAAAGAAATAAGGATTAAGAAATGGATGGATGAGATGGGTTAGCAAAAGAAAATGAATGGATGAGATGGGAGGAAGAGGATGGAAAATAAGGTGAGAGGGTAAGTTGCCATACAATCCAAATTCTTCCTCTAAAAGATATTTCTAAAAATTATTTTTTTTCTTTTTTTCCTTTTCCTTGAATCATGGACATCCATCGCTTGCTTTCTATGTCAACTTCCTACATTGCACAAGGCCTACGCTCGTGCGTCCATAAGAAAAAAAATCGAAGCCAGCTCACTTCTATGAGCTTTCCTTTTAAATCAAATGCTCCTTGGGCCCTTCTATTGCTCCAAGAATTGATTTTGATGATTATAAAGCATTTGAGCGGATTACTAATGAATTTGGCTTGGAAAAAAACTTTTTGTATTTCAGGAGCAAAATCATAATTTTATCAAGTTTTAATATGAGACCCTCAAGAGCAAGTATAAAACATTTCTAATCCTTTGGAGGCAGTCCCATGATTTTTAGATGCTTATTTTGGAAGAAAATCAAGTTTGAAGCAAAAGGGTCGACCCCTAGGTCGATCCTTGCTAAAAAGGATTGTTTGGCATGCTGTCTCTATGCCAAGAGTCGATCCCAGGGTCGACCTCTACTGTTCCGAAGGCTAAAAATATAGAATGGCTATTTTTATGGATTTTGTCTCAGAGGTTGGCGAGGTCGGCCTCGAGGTCGACCCTTGTGCCATGAGTCGACCCTTGCAACGAAAATTTTTCTTTAATGACTATTTTTTTCTTATTTTGGTAGGTTTTAATGATTTCTTTAATATCTCCAACAGCTATAAATCTTGCCCAGGATTCTTTCCTCCACTTATTGAAGATTTAAAAGGCTTTAAATAGGAAAAAACATAAGAGATTAGTGTGATTCAATTTCAGCCCTAAGCAAAAGTCATCTTTAAGCAAAGAAGCCTTCATTTCAAGTTTACCTACCTCTCGATAGCTCTTTCAAATCTCCAACAATCTTGAGAAAAATCAAAGAAGCTTCCTCCATTATTGTGAAAAGCATTCTTAAGATTTTATTTGCTCACAAAGGGAGCTAAACTTATATTTGATTATCATTAAATCTTTTACTCAGCTTTACTGTTTTGATTCAAATTTTGGAGAGGTTCCAAAACTTGGCAAGGTTGATCCTAACCTTGAATAGGATTGTATTGGATCGGCTTGTGCCTGGGAAACAAGTGTTCTAGCTTAGGATAGCTAGGATTGGAGGTTTCCAATAGTGTATTCAGTTTGAATATGGTTAGTGGATTTTAATTCCCAAGTAGGAGCTTGGGGAGTGGATGATGCAAGGAAAGCACTGAACCACTATAAATCTTGCTTGTTTGTGGTGTGCTTACTATCTTTCTTTCCTTAGTTTGTTAAATTCTTGCTCTCTAATCTTTTATATTTTTCTCTAACCTAAATAGCTTCACACGCACATCTTGCATATCATCATTCAATCTTAATATCTTTAAATTAGCTTTAAAATTTTAAAAACCCAATCCACCCCGCCCACCCCCCTCTCTTGGGTTGCATAGCTGGGCAACAAGTGGTATCAGAGCTTGGTTCTCGAGTCCTACTTTGATTTAACTATTAAAGAGCCAAAGATCTATGGCAACCCAAGTTAGTATTTCTCTAGCCGAGGGACAGTCCACCAACCGACCTCCACTTTTCAATAGGACAAACTATACCTATTGAAAAGCTTGGATGAGAATTTTCATACAAGTACTTGACTATGATATGTGAAGTATCATAGTTAATGGACCACACACATCCACTAAGATAATTGATGGTGAGAAATCAATCAAACCCAAAAAGGAATAGGATGAGATTGATAAGAAAATGGCTCAACTCAATGCAAGAGCCATGAATGTTTTATATCGTGCTCTAGATGCTAATAAATTTAATTGTATTTCAACATGCATGTCGGCTAAGAAAATATGGGATAGGTTAGAAGTAACTCATGAAAAGTTAAGGAGTCAAAAATTAACATGCTTGTGCACAAATATGAACTTTTCAAACTGGAGCACGATGAGTCAACAACTGTGATGTTTACTAGATTTACGGATATTATAAATGGTCTTAAAAGTCTTAGCAAGTCTTATTCTAACAATGACCTTGTGAGGAAGATTCTTAGGTCTTTGCCAAGGACATGGGAGGCCAAAGTGACTGCAATCTAAGAAGCTAAAGATCTAAATATTTTATCCTTGGAGTAGCTTCTAGGATCACTAATGACGCACGAGCTAAGTATGAAACAACATCAACAAAAAGATGTCAAGAAAAAGAAGATAATAGCCCTTAAATCCACCATTCAACAAGATGAGGAATCCGATGAAATGGAAGATGAAGAAATAACCCTCATCACAAGAAAGTTCAAGAGATTTTTTAAGAGAAACAAGGGATGAGGAAGAGGCTACCTGCCAAAGTGGAGCATAGCAAGGAAAAGAATAGGGAGCAGCCCCTTATTTGCTATGAATGTAAGAAGCCGGGGGACTTTAGATCTGAATGTCCTCAACTTAAAAAGATTTTCAAGAAATATAAGAAAAAGGCTATGGTGGCAACATGGAGTGATAGTGACGACTCAAGCTCCGAAGAGGTAGAAGCTCATGAACAAGCGAACTTGTGCCTTATGGAACATGAGAATGAGGTAAATGCTAAAATTTCAAATGAATTTACATTCGAAGAGCTTCAAGAAGCCTTCTATGATTTAGTAGATGATTTAAGGAAGTGAGAAACTAAAAACAAGAAACTAAAATTAAAAAATCAAGTCTTGCTAAACAAAAATGAAACTATCCTAAGTGAAAAACTAGTCTTAACTCAAGAGAATCTAAATTTGAAAAATGAAATTGGCAATTTAAAACTGATAGTTGAAAATTTTACTTTGAGTTCAAATTAACTTCATATAATTCTTGAAAATTAAAAGGCCATTTATGATAAGGCTGGTCTAGGCTATAACCCCCTAAGAAAATAAAAATTTTAAAAAATATTTTGGTAAATTCACAAAGCAATAAATTTTTAAATGTTACTTGCTTTAAATGTGGTAAACTAGAACACAAATCTTATACATGCTACTTTAACAATTCAAATGTAAAGAAAATATGGGTTCCAAAAGGAACCATTGTGACTAACCATAAAGAACCCAAGAAAATATGGATACCTAGAGTAAAGACTTGATTTTACATGTAGGTGTGTCTTGCATCCAAAGGAGAATATCGAAGATGGTATCTTGATAGCGGATGCTCAAGACACATGATCGGTGATGAGTCCTAATTCATCATGCTTGATGCTAAAAATAGAGGGATGGTTACATTTGGAGACAATGGCAAAAGAAAGATCATTGATATAGGTAATGTTGGTATCACTCTCTCCAAGTATATTGAAAATATTTTATTAGTAGATGGTTTAAAATATAATCTCTTAAGTGACAAGGGTTACGAAGTTATTTTTGAATCTTCATTGTGCATTGTAACTAGTTCCAATGATGATGGCATTAAGTTTGTTGGTCATAGGCATGATAATATTTATATGGTAGACTTGAATGATCTTTCTATGATAAACATGCAATGTTTAGTAGCTATGAATACCAAAATTAATGAGACTAGTTGGCTTTGGCATCGTAGGCTTGCACACATTAGTATGCATTCACTTTCAAAGCTTATCAAAAAGGAATTAGTTACCGGTTTACCAAAATTGAATTTTGAAAAAGATAAAATTTGTGATGCATGCCAACTAGGTAAACAAACAAGAGTTTCATTCAAATCTAAGAACATTGTTTCAACTTCTAGGCCATTGGAACTTTTGCACATAAATTTGTTTGGTCTTACAAGAACAGCAAGCTTAGGTGGAAAACGTTATGGTTTTATAATTATCGATGACTACTCATGTTTTATATGATTTTTTTTTTTGGCATACAAAGATGAAACTTTTCATGTTTTTATAAAGTTTTATCAAAAAGTTACAAATAAAAAAGGATTTTCAATTCAAAGCATTCAAAGTGATCATGGAACCATATTTGAGAATCAAGACTTTGAAAAATTTTGTGATGAAAAAGGAATTAGCCATAATTTTTTAGCACCTAGGACATCCCAACAAAATGTAGTAGAAAGAAAAAATAGAATTTTAGAAAAAATGGCCTTTAATATGCTATGTGAAAGCAACCTTCCAAGATACTTTTGGGCGAAAGCAATTAACACAGCATGTTACATCTTAAACCATGACCTAATCAGACCAATCTTAAAGAAAACATTTTATGAGCTTGGGAAAGGAAGAAAACCTAACATTGCATATTTTCATGTTTTTGGTTGCTGATGTTTTGTTTTGAACAATGGTAAAGAAAAACTAGGTAAATTTGATGCAAAATCTGATGAAGCTATTTTTCTTGATTACTCTTATTCTAGTAAAGCTTTTAGAATTTTTAACAAAAGAACCTTAGTAGAAGAGGAGTCGATACATGTTTTTTATGAGACTAATGATCTTCCATCAAGGAAGAGCGAGGGTATTGATGATGCAGATCTTCTTATAGAAGAATTGAAGGAGATCACCCTAAAGGATTCAATAATTCTTTATTATTTATTATTATTATTATTATTTTTATTTTTATATTTTATTTATTTATATTTCATTTATATATTTATATCAGTATTGATTATATCAGTATTAATGCTTTTATCACACTGCCTTTTATGAGGTTATTCATAGACCATATACATATTGGAATCATATATCATTGATATTTTTGTTCTCTCTTTCTATCATCAAAATGAAGAGAATCATGAAGACAAGCAAGAAATTGAGGGTGAAGGACAACAAGAACAACCTCAAGGTACAAATGATCTTCCAAAAAAATGGAGGTTTGTTCACAATCACCCCAAAGAACTAATTATTGGTGATCCTACACATGGGGTAAAAACTCGCTCTTCACTTAGAGATGCATACAATCATTTTGCATTTATTTCTCATTTTGAATCTAAAACCATTGATGAAGCAAAAAAAGATTATAATTGGATAAATGCAATGCAAGAGAAACTTAATCAATTCGAAAGAAATAATGTATGAACCTTAGTATCAAGATCTAAAAATTATCCAATAATTGGTATAAAATGGGTATATAGAAATAAATTGGATGAAAATGGAAATGTAATTAGGAATAAAGCAAGATTAGTTGCAAAGGGTTATAATTAAGAAAAGGAAATTGATTTTGATGAAACCTTTGCACCTGTTGCTAGACTAGAAGCAATTAGACTTATACTCGCTTATGCATCCTTTATGAATTTCAAGCTATTTCAATTGGATGTTAAAAGTGTTTTTCTAAATAGACATATTGCCAAAGAAGTTTATGTAGAACAACCTCTCGATTTTGAAAATCAAGCTTTTCCAAATTATGTTTTTAGATTAAACAAAGTATTATATGGTTTAAAACAAGTACCTAGGGCTTTTTATGAAAGACTAAGTAAATTCTTGCTTAATAATGGATTTTCAAGAGAAAATGTAGATACAACTCTTTTCATTAAAAGAGATCATGATGACATCTTAGTAATACAAATATATGTTGATGACATTATATTTGGATCTACTAATGAAACTTTATATCAAGATTTTGCTAAGCTCATGTAGGGGGAGTTCGAGATGAGCAAGGTGGATGAACTAACTGTTAGATATGTATGCCCAAGAAGCCAGAATTGGCTAACACTTGTAATACACATCTAAGGACAAAATTATAATTTTGACTATAAATAATAAAATGGATTATTTTCTATCACAATGTGTATTTGAAAGTGTCTATGATACATCCCTTGAGATAATGGTAATGATAGTTCATATTTTCAAGAGTTGAAAATTTAAGACATGAATTTTCATTATTAACTCATAAAATGCTCCCGACCATAGGATCATCATGAGCATGGTGATTGATCTGGAAGGTTGGTGTACGATTACTTCTTTAGGATAGATGAGTCTTGAGTCTATGGTGTAGAGACACTGGAGTGAGAGTACAGATACTCATTAAAGAACGAGGGCACTGAGTGTGACCACCTCGAGCAGTCATGAGGAGGTCTACTTTCTCGTCGATGACTAGCTCGAAGCTGCAGTGGTGTGTCTGGTTCTTTGACCAGAGATGCATCGGCAGTTTACCTTGAGAGTGTTATAGTTTGACTACACCATAACTCGGTCTTCTAGCCATTCAGAACCCTGAGGTGTATGTTGGCTATAGCATTTTCATTGTAGGAATTGGATTGCACCAATAAGGGATCTATTTACCTCGGTAGATGAAGAGCAGCCCTATGATGATCATGAGAATTAAGTCCATAAGCCCATGGCCATGGCAGAGTTAAATAATAGAAAGAGTTTCTATTAGGATTTTCATATTGGACTTGAATCGAATGATTAATTCGTATGACGCAAATTAGGGTTTGACAACATCACCTTAACCCTAATCCGATCAAGGCTCAAGGTAGAGGAACTTAATCACATAGGTAACTACATCGAGAGGTTCATTTTCAGTTCTGATGGGTTGCCACCATATGTTGCTAGGTGTCATTGGTAGATTTTTAGAGCAATTAGAATGATTTGGATGATCGATTATACTAGTTGTCTGAATCAAAAAAGTTCTAATCCATCAAAAGGTGTTTCGATGATGTCGATGATAGAGATCGTGACGTATCCCATTACCATACGGAACTGAACCTAACTGGATCACACAAACAAGGGTTTGGATTTGAATATCATCAATTGGACTAACCCAATTCAATTGATTTGAATAAGATTCAATTAGTTTCAAGGAAATCGTGCTAGCACACGATTAAGCCTAATGTGTTCTCCTTCAACAATCATTAAAGCTTGTCTCGACTGAGCCAAATATATTTGAGCTCGCACAGAAACCATTACTTAGTCTGACTGGAGCTTGTCCAGGTCAGAAAAGGATTGTCTTAATTTATGAGATAAATTTGAGACAACAGCTACCATTTTTCGTCACCTGCTAAATCTTGTCCTTTAACTTTGGTCAAACGTTGATCTTTGATACTTAGACATCTGCATGTGTCATACACCCATAGGAGAGAGAACATGGGGCTTTGTCCCCCTACTAAAAAGTAGAAAGGGAAGGGGCACACACCTAGTGAGGCGTGCACCCCATGAGGATCACACTTGGAGTCCCATACAGATGGGACTTTAGTTGCTTCATGCTTTCAACTTGGGTGGCACAAAAGAGTCTTCTTTGACCAGTCATGGTGCCACCTAAGGAGGTTTGTGAGGGACTCTAATCTGATTGGATTAGATGATGTCATCCCACTAATTAGATTTAGATCTAATTACACAAAGAGCCATGATTGGCCGGGATGATGTGGCACTACATGGCGCAGTAGGGTTTATATAAATCCTATCTGCGCCTAGAATCAGGAGGTTCTATCCTTTGCCCATGCCACAAGGCTTCTCTCCCTCCCTCTCCATTCCACCTTTAGATCCTCTCTCTCCAATCCATGTCGAAGAATTTTTGGGCGCAAGTTTGGTGCGATCCAAGCAAAAGAAAGGCAATAGGAAAGGAAGAAGGCAGCACTGCTGCAAGAGACAATGGCTGATCTTCAAAAGCCATTTTGAAGATCTTCAAGATCAGTTCCAGATCTAATTTTTGGAGAAGATATTGAGAAGGAGAAGATCTTTAGATCCTGCCTGAGAACCGGTAAAGGCCAAGCACTTGCGTGGCTACATCCAGAACCTCAGGCAATCATCGGAATCATCACAGGGTACTAGGATTACCCATAATATGGTACAGTTAAATTAGATTTAATAAGTTTGATTTTAATGTATTTTATTAAATCAATAAAATCAGATCTAAAGAGTCTCAGATCTAATTTGGATCTAAGGGAAAAAAATTTTGAAATATTCCTCTTGATCCAATCAGATCTGAATGAATTTGATCCTAAAAATAGATTTTTTCCTTCAACTGGTATCAAAGCTAGATTCTCATAATTAATTAGATCTAATTTTAATATATTTTTGATCTAATAATTAGATGATTTTAGATGTCACATTAGATATGATTAGATCTTAAATCAAAAATTAAGAAAATTAAATAATCTAGATCTAAGATGTATGAGATGCATGACTAGACTAGGAATAGAATTGTTCTATATATAGTCTAGCATAATCATAATTTTAATTTGATTAGTTATAATTTTTAGATCTATTTATTTATTATTTTTTGATATTATAAATACTATAATTAGATCTAAAAAATAAAAAATAAATTTATTTAATTCATATGAGATATGATTGATGCATGTTTAGACTAGTTATAGAATAGATCTACAAAGTTGTCTTGAATAAATTTAATTTGATAGGATCAAATTTAGGTTTCTTTTTTTAGATGATTATGAGATAATTTAGATTTGAAAACATGCATGATATGATATATGAGATGTATGCAAAACATGTTTTTAAGTTTGATCAATTTTTATATGTGATATATGATGTAGATCTAACTAGTTTTATAGATTCATCATGTTTCTAATTAAGGCATTCCCCTTGGCCGTTCGGTCATAAGAACAAAGAAGGGTTTAAAGACCCTCTTCTTCTATTCGATGGAATGTTCTTATGATGTGTAGGGGTGCTGCATGTTCATCCTTAATCAAAAATTAAAAACTTATTTTTTCCAAAAGCCTAGATCCTGAAATCCTAGAATTTTATTTATATGTTTTGTTTATGAACCCTAAACTTAATTAAAAATTAAGATTATAAAATATATTAGATCTAAAATTGAGAATTTTCAAATCTAAGATATATTCATAAAATTAGGTTCGGGCTTGGGTAGCTCAATTAGGTTTAGTAGTTGATCAAACCGAATCAAGAGTCTGTTAGATGGGATCAAGAGTGCTTAGATTAAGTCTGGGTCAAGGTCGAGTCACATGAGTGATCGATCAAGTCAAGACCCAATTAAGCTCAGTGGTTAGAGTCTGGATTGTAGGCTAACCTGATTGATTCTGGTTAAATCATAGCTTTTTTCTTTATTTTTAAATATTTTCTTTGCTTCTATGGTTCCAAACTCATTTAGGTTTATCATAGTCTTCCTTTTGTATCTCGATCGAGGTTCATCCAACCATTTCCTTGCTCTACAACTACTTTACCTTTAAACATCATCCGACTGCCAAAACTTGGTGGTACCTATCCTCCTAATTTGGCAAGAAGGGATTGCTCAAGGGCGCCCTTTCTTCCATTCATAATTGAAAGAAAAAAATTTTCTTTGTTTCATGCTCTTCTCTAGAGTTAGGACTTCCTCCTTAGGGGCAACTAAGAAATTTAGTCCGCTGAGCTCCAGGGTTAGAAAGAGAGAAGACCTCAACTCAATTAGCAAAATAAGAAATTACTGAGCTCTCCACTATTTGAATTACTAGAGAATCAAACTTTATTTAACCTCAGCTTGAGCTCCCTTGATCCAGCAGGCATATTTTCATATCTTAATAGTTATGCTGCTTCTTTTTCTGACTAGTTTTCTCGCTACTACAGAAATGACTTCGGAAGAACTAGATCAATTATCTAAAGGAGTCCGAGCCCTCAAAAGAAAAGGTAGTTCCTCTGGAGAGCCATCGAAGCGAATGAAGGTCAAGGGTCCAAGTTCGACCATGGCGACCCAGACTACCCTTACTCCGAAAATTACTACAACTGCACCGAGGTCGGCCTTGCCTAATGAAGCTGCCACTTCTACGCCCCCCATGTAGGGGAATATGGAGAAAAAAAGAAATCTATCACAAAAAAAGTCAAGAGAAGCGCAAAAGGATCTAGCGGCAATAGCAGCTCCAGCCCAGAGCTAAATTTCTTAGATAATTAGGGGATCGTCCAGCCATTGATGGAAGGGTGCGTCCTTCCCCACCTCCTTGAGAATATGATTCACCTGGATGATGAAGATAGGTTGCGAGACTCTTATGTGGCCTTCCTTGAGATAATCAATATTTTTCTTAAGTTTGATCAATTATTAGTAAACCCATAACCGCGACTTAAATCTTGTTATTTATAGCTAAGGCATCATGTACGCCTATGGGGAGATACTTAGCCACTGCAAAGTTGAGGCTTTAAAGGTGATCAAAGAAGCTCAGGCGGAGACCAAGAACATGTTAGGAAATATGTCCTAAAGCTAATCATCTAAGTTGTAGATGATTAAAATTAGTATATAAATTATTAAATAATAAAGTTGTTTGGCTTATTCATCATAAAAAATTTATCTTCCTTAAATAAATTTCTAAATTATGATGAAGTCCTTAGAACCATACTTAATCGATAAAGGAGGATTTATCAGATGGTTCTTAAATAGTTCACGATCAAATGATAAGTTATTAATTAGGACGATAACTTATCGAGTGTAGATCGCTATATGTCATATGGTTGTCCTCATAATCAAGTGATGTGGAGATGCTGGTGTATGAGATGCAGGTGGGATGTAGGAATACATCTGTATTGAATGTGATCAATATAGCACTCTACTGTTAAGAGTAGCTAATTAAAGTTGATGGGTATAAGTGTCTTTTCGATCTGAGATCATCATGATGACTTGCAAGCAACTCACTGTATTTTGATGCCAACCTAACTTTATTTTTAATACAGCAATGAAAGATTTTTGAGTATAGTCAAGTACTTGTAGAGTCAGTGTGTGAGTCAAGATGGGATTGACCACTTCTTATTAAGTTTAGGAAGTGAATGACTTACTGTGTTTCAATTTAGCAAAATCTAGGCCTAAGTAATCCTCGTGAGGAGTCACGAGATTTGCAAAATTTTAAAACATAATATGGATGACTTGTATGAGTGTTGATAGCTAACTTGATATCATCTTGAGCATCATTGGTCAAAAGGATAAATTATATGCTAACCATAAACCAGGGTTCTAAGAATGTTGCTTTGCATACATTCTACCTATCCAAATGTCAGGTATCATTGCTAGATGATCATTTTGATTGGTACAAAAATTGATTCCTATGCTACTGGATTAGATTCGAACCTATGGGGTCATACACATAAGAGATTGTTATCTGATCAGATGGTTGATCAACGATCGAGAATCATTTAATGAACGAATCATCAATACAATTAATGATCGATCAGGTGCAAGTATTGCAGAAAGATCGATTAGCAATTGAATTACTAATTGGCTCAATTTGATGAGCAATTAGGCTAAGTTCAAGTCTAATTAAATTAGATTCAATTAGAATTAGTTTAGACTTAATTGGATTAAGTCTAATTAATTTATTGAATAAGCCGGTTGCAAGGAAGAGCAAGACCTTATTCAATTAGAGCTTGAGTACACCTAATTTCTAATTTGATTAGAAATTAAACTAGATTTGAATTTTTTAAATCTAATTTACTTAGGCTCCTAATTGGATTAGGATTACTTTTTAGTTAGGTTGACTCAAATCTAATTAGAATTGGGTTCAAAATGGTTTGACCTAATTTACCTTTAAGAGTCCTAGTTAGACTAGGACTCTTCTCTTCACCCTTGCACCATCTAAAAGACTCCATGCCCACCTTGAATTTTTTTCAGAAGTCTACATGACTTCTTCCATGCCTAAGAGAAGTTTTTCCATGCCCCATAATCTGAAAGTTTTGAAATAAATTTTGAATTGGTCAAAATTGAAAAGTAGTTATGCATGAGATTCTATTTGGTAGAGTCCCTTCAAACCAAAACTCTTCCTCTCCCTTCTTTGGACATTTTCCATGCCTACTAGAACTTTGTGCACCTAATTCCTTTTGTTTTTGTGCATGGGTTCCCCTGTATTCATGCCAAAAATAAAAGAGGAGGTGTCCAACTGTATTCATGCCAAAAATAAAAGAGGAGGCGTCCAAGAGTTGGACACCTCCTAAAGTTTCTCCCAGGAGTCCATCTTGACTAGGTTTTGACCTAATCCAAGAGAAATAAGGAGGTGCCACCTTTTTAGGACCTTAGGAGTGAGAAATCCCAGGGATTTTCAATGTACAAATCAGAGAGAAAAGTGGAGAGGGTGTGGGGGTTATGGACACCAATAATCTTGGAGGAGAGGCCTTCTTTTGGACATCAATGATTGATGTCGTATAGAGACAAAGGTAAGAGAAGATTGTCTTCTCTTAAGAATTTCTTTCAAGATTTTTTCTTCTTTATTTTTGTGAGATTTTTTGGTAAGAAAAACCAGAGAGAGAGAGGAAAAGGGCATGGAGGATGGATACTCCAAATTGTTGGGGCATTAGGGTCTCTTTTGGACATAATTTGATCGTATCTTGATAAGAAGAAAGAGGAGAAGATGGTCTTTTCTTAGGGTTCTTTTGAGAACCTTTTCTTCTTAATTTTTATGTGATTTTTTATGAGAAAAATTAAAGAGGAAGAAACCTGGAAGCTTAAAAAATTCTAGAGGAGAAGGTCTCCCCTTGTACTGACATGGAGATATATTCCGGACATCAATGGTTGATGTCCTGAAAGAGAAGATCTATCTTCTCTTAAGATAATTTTTTTTAGCCTTTTATTTTCTAATTTTTGGAAGTTCTAAGGGTTGGACTTCTTCTTTAATCCTCCTTGTATTCCTCATCTCTTGAAATATCTAAGAGATCCAAAGAATATTTTTTTGATTAACCATTAGGAGGGATCCACGAGAAGCTAGCACTTCGAGCGGATCTTCGTTCGACGAATCTCCGATATATGTTGCAGCCTTGTATGGATTACCTATAGAGACTAGACATACTGTGCAGCTGCAAGCAATAAAGGATAATAATGGGATTCAACTTTTGTGTTCTCAACCCATACAAAGGTATAAGATTTGATCTTTTATTTGACCTAGATATGATCTTGGTTTTCAAGAATTGTTCTAGATCTAGATATTGATTTAATCAATACCAACCATCCTTATTTAATTTTTCGATTTATGTTTGCATCATGACAAGTTGTAGGTTCTAGATGTAGGGTTTAGTGATTAGATCACATGCATTAGTAGATTAAATAGTTTAATCTACATCTTTCATTATGTCAGATTTTTAAAAAATTTAAAATACAAGCATGAAACCCTATATATTTTCCAACAGTAGTATCAGAGCATCTAAGTTCTTTTATGACATGATCATATTTGCATTAAAATAAATCTAAAAATAAAAATTAAAGATTGCACATACTGATATAAGGTTATCCTATTGTAAGGTTAACCCCTTATAATGAAAAGGTTGTCCTAGTATGTGCTGATTTGAATTTTGAATCATAAATAAATTAAATATGATCTAAAAAAATTATTATTTATTTTTTAATTTTAAATATAAAATAAATAGATGTTAGATTTATTTTAGATTATTTAGATTAGATCTAAATAATATCAGCTCATACATACTGATTATAAGGTTGTTCTACTGTAAGGTTTACCCCCTTACAGTGGAGAGGTTATCCTAGTATGTGCTGACCTGAATAATCTTAATCATAAATATATTAGATAAGATCTAAAATAATTTATGATTTATTTTTAGATTTTAAATTTAAAATTAAATGACTTATGATCTAATTTTGATCATTTAGATGAGATCCATATGATGTGTTTCATATTTTGATCTACATCCTCCAGTTCCATATGTTCATATGTAGCTTTATTTTTGAATCTAAAATTTATATATTTAATATATTTATTTTATAAAACTTAAATTAACTTACTTTCTATAAAATTCTAGATTCAAAATCCTAGGATATGATCTAAACATTGAAATAAATTAGATGTAAAACCATGAATTAAATTTAATTCAATGTAAATTATTTACACTTGAAAATATTTTAAAAGTTAAAATCAGAAACTAGTTATGAGGTTTTGAACTCCAACCCATAAGCCTTGAACTTAGTTAAGAATTAAGTGATTATTTAGGATCTAGGTTTGTGATTTAAAGATCCTAAGATAATTTCATAAAACATGGGTTAACGGGTAATAGGTTAGCTTTGATCAGGTCATTAACTGGATTAGACCAGAGTTAGATTAAATATGAAGTAAGTTAAAAAATTGATCGAACCTAATTAATAGTTAATTAGGATTAGGTCATTTTTTCTATAGATTAATTCAATAGTTATAGTTGATCAAAGTCCATACATCTAACAAATAAATACTAATTATGGCTTAGTGGTTGAGCCCCGGTCTTTAGATAGATCAAATCAAAACTGATAAACTGATTGGTATCTAAGGTAAGTCTCACATTCCTAGATCAATGGTTTCTAATTGGCATGGCATCCCACTTACTTGGTCATTTATGATGGTGTCTAAGGCAAGCTTTGGTAGACCCTCCCACCGATCTCACTTACTTGGCCAATATGATTAATTAAGTCTTGATTAGGTTGCTTATTGATTCATGCTAACCCATGTCACATAGGTAAATTAGTGAGACTGATTTAGGTGCCCATGGACCGAAATTAATTCTAGTCCTCGTATGACTTGGTGAAGTCAGTGGGAGAAATTTGGTCCATATCTTCTCGATCTTTAAATCATAAATAATTTAAATCCTCTAAAATTATTAAGTTCTTAAAATAATAAAATTATGGGGATAACTGAGTCATAACCTCCCAATAAGATATTTGATAATGGGTCTAATAGCCTAGGTGAACATTGGAGGTGCCTTACACCTAGCGTTCATCGAGATATTGGAGTTATCATTCATCATATGATAACTTAGAGGTTTCTCTCTAATGATGATTAGGTTAACCAACCAAAGTTAGACTTAATCATTTATTGGTTAGGTGCACCAAGTATGGTCATGTTAATGGTTGGACCTAACCGGATCCTTGCAGTGAGACCAAAGCCTATTGATTAGATTTTTAGGGCAAAATTAAATTACTAGAAGTTGTTTGGAGAAATAATTGGTTAAAGAACCTATCCGAAGATGCACATGGGTTGACTGGCCAAAGTCGGGTTTGTATATAGTCTATGTAGATTCTAGTATCTGCTAGAAAATTAAAATAATTTCTCAAATTGGAGGTAGAGGTTACCAATTCAAATAAAGTAGTGAAAGAATCTTTAGACTAAAGTCCAAGTCTCTAAACTTAAAATAATTCATATATAATAGATCATTATTCTCTTTTCTTCAGATTATGGCTAAACTCTAATTGCTCCGATCACTGTCAGATAGTGATGTACTTATGGAACCTAACTTCGATAATTAGTATTGAAAGTTGAATTTGGTTCAGCAACATGAAAGGGTTCATGCTGGGGCTTGTTGGTCCAATCAAAATATAAGATCCAAGGCTAACCAATATCAAGCAGAGTGCTTCTATTGTAAGAAGCAGGATCATAGGAAGAAGAATTATCTTGCTTCTCTTGACCCCAATAGGTTGAGTAAGAGAAAAAAGCAAAGAGTTACTCATTAAGGATGTTATATGATAACACCTTATAATTTCTCTATATGTAATTCTACTTACTAGGTATAGGATACCGGTAGTCTTATATAATTTGTTGCAAGGACTAAAGATAAGTGGAATGTTTGAAAATGGTGAGAAATATCTAAACATTGGGGATAGAAGTTTTGTTCCAATCCTAACTTTAGAAATTATCGAGCTTATTTTCACATGTTGTCATTTAGAGTGACTATCACTATTATCCATAGTTTATGATAAATATGATCTTTGTTGGCCTTTTGGCCAAAGATGATCATCATTTATTAATAAAAGGAGATTGTCGTGATATCATTATGAATGATATTACAATAATATGTGGACAATAAAAAAATGACGTATACACAGCCTGTTAAGTATGTACAAATTTAATAAACACCAAAGTTAGATTATGTCAAGAATATCAATATTTCATTATAATTATGGACGACCTATCTAGGGATGGGTGCGTCTAGCCTGAATCATTTGAAATGTTCAAATGATTTAATAATGAAATTGAAAAATAAACTAGAAAAGATATTAGAACTCTTCAATTAGATCAAGGAGGTGAATATTTATCTAGTGAATTTTTGATATATCTAGGAGAGAATAGAATTCTCTCATAGTGAACTCCTTCTGGAACATAGTATCTCAAAAAGAAAAAATCGAACTTTATTGGACATGGTCCGATCCATAATGGGGTTCACTAATCTGCTTGTTTCACTTCAGGATAATGCTCTTGTGACTACTTATTTTACTTTAAAAAATGTTCCAAGTAAATCTGTCACAAAGACTCCATGTGAGATATGGATCGGACATAGGCCTAGATCCTCTCACTTTCGTGTTTGAGGTTGACTAGACTACGTCAAATGTTTGCACACAGATAAACTTGAAAATTGGTCCCACAGGTGTATATTTATAAGAGATTATTAATTCTACCATATTGAAGAACATAAGATGTTCATCAGTAGTAAGATATTCTTTTTGGAAAAAAGTTTCTTGGAGAAGGAACTAATGACTGTCAAGTTGAACTTGAGGAAGTTTGACTAGTAGAGTGAACTGGCACAATCTATTAAACCTATAGAATCGGATTTGATTAGATCAAACCTAGAGTCCATTAATTTGGCATCTTTAAGGAGATCCGATAGAGTACCATCTGGATAGATACTTGAATATCTAGGTCCGAGATGGCAATCCTATTGAGCTCGATGAGAACAACAAGGATCTGGTCACCTATATAGATGCTATGCAGAGGTTTGACTCTAAGAAGTGGCTTGCAGCCATCAAATTCAAATTGAAGTCCTTAAAAATCAATAGTGTGTAGACACTAGTTGATTCACCTGAAGGGATAAAATTCATTGGATGTGAATGGATTTTCAAAGGATCAGAGTAGCGCAAACGAGAAAGTTGAGACCTATAAAGCCCGTTTGGCTATTATCTCATAGTTGCAACGAATGTATGTGTTTGTTATGAACAAAGAGAAACCCTACATTTATGAGTGGGCAAAAAATTATATAGTGTTATTCCTTCTGCTATTTGTGGATGACATTCTCTTAATCGGGAATGACATTTCAGTATAACAAGAAATAAAGGTTTAACTATCATCTTATGTCTCTATGTTCAAGATCAGATATGGTATACTCACTAAGGGTAGTGAGTAGATACTAGTCTGATCTAAGTAAGAACCATTGGAAGATTGTATAGACAATCCTTAAGTATTTGAGAAATACTAAGGTCCAGTAACTCAAATATGAAGATACTAACTTAAAACTTGTGGGATGTTTTGATTTTAATTTTTAGTCAGATCAAGATGAAAGCAAGAGAGCGTCGGGTCATGAATTTATCCTAATTGGAGTAGCACCTTACTGGAAAGGTTCCAAGTAGAATATTGTAGCCTATTCTGTTAGTGATATAGAGTATATCGTGGCATCTGATGCTGCTATTATATAGGCTGTGCAGTTGCTAAGGTACATTAGCAGGTTGGGAGTGGCATCCTCCAATGATGGTCTAGTCCTATTGTAGCACTAGAGCCATAGCTCAGGCTAAAGAACCAAAAAGTACCATAGGAATAGCATACTTTGTATTGCTATCATCTTTGATTTTACATTAGGATAATGTCGACCTTTAGAAGATCGATGGAAAATAAGAACTTGACCAATCTATTTACTTAAGCCTCGGAACTAAGGAGTTCTATGAGCTCAAGTAGAAGATGGGATATTTGATATTATTCTGATTGGCTTTAGTCCAAATGGAAGTTAGAAAATATATCCTAAAGCCAATCATCTAAGTTGTAGATGATTAAAATTAGTATATAAATTATTAAATAATAAAGTTATTTGACTTATTCATCATAAAAGTTCTATCTTTCTTAAATGAACTCCTAAATTATGTTGAAGTCTTTAAAACCATACGTAATTGATAAAGAAGGATTTATCGGATAGTTCTTAAATAGTTCATGACCAAATGATAAGTTATTAATTAGGATGATAACTTATTAAGTGTAGGCCGCTGTATGTAATATGCATTGGTTGTCCTCATAACCAAGTGGTGTGGAGACACTGATATATAGGAGTATATCTACACGGAACGTGACCAATATAGCACTCTACTATCAAGAGTAGCTAATTAAGGCCGATAGATATAAGTATCCCTCCAACCTAAGATTACCATGGTGACTTGCAAGCAACTCACTATACACAACCTATCTATATTTATAATATAGCAATAGAAGATTTTTGGGTATAGTCAAGTACTTATAGAGTCGGTGTATAAGTCAAGATGGGGTTGACCACTCCTGATTAAGTTCAAGAAGCGAATGACTTGCTGTATTTTAATTTAACAAAATCTAGACTTGGGTAATCCTCGTGAGGAGTCACGGGATTTGCAAAATTTTGAAACACAATATGCATGACTTGTATGAGTATTGACAGCTAACTCGATGTCATCTTGAGCATTATTGATCAAAGGGATGAATTATATGGTAACCATAGGCCAGGATTCTAAGAATGTTGCTTTGCATACATTCAACCGATTCAAACATCGGGTATCATTGCTAGATGGTCATTTTAATTGGTATAGGAATTGGTTCCTGTGCTACCAGATTAGGTTCAAACCTATAGGGTCATATACATTAGAGGTTGTTACCTGATTGGATGTGTTGGTGGACAAAACTATAGATGCTGGAGTTAGCTGAAGTTGAGGAAGACACGAGGTCACCATAGGAACCTACAAAACAAGTCCAAACTAGAGATGAGGCAGCTCCGACAGGATCCTCTGATGGTCAACTTAGTTCTCTATCTATAGAAATAAAGCGCTCAGTAAATTTTAGTAGAGTTTTTTTAGCTTCGAGAGAAACATATCTAGAGGATCCCTTATATAGACGGAGCTCGTAACAAACTAATGGTGACAGCCGCAACTACTTGGTAGTGGGCCATTCAGAACCACATGGAGTTTATTACAAAAGGTGGTGTCCATTGTCGCGACATGCCAATCTGTTGGAGATCAATGACTAGAGTTTGGATGAAGCATCTATCAATTTGCATTACAATAGTTCTAGGAAAGTTCAGACTACTCCGAGGTCATCCGCATGTAGATTGACTCACACCAAGCTAGAGGTTGAATTTAACATAGATGATGGGATCCTTCTAGGTGAGGATAGAGAGTTCGACTAGAAGGAGATCTT
The DNA here is from genome assembly GCA_006176705.1 of Cocos nucifera. Lineage (NCBI taxonomy): Eukaryota > Viridiplantae > Streptophyta > Magnoliopsida > Arecales > Arecaceae > Cocos > Cocos nucifera. Next base: position 640,470 of record QRFJ01000232.1, on the reverse strand, counting down.
CTTGGTGACTAGAGGGAGTTTGACTAGAAGGAGCCCTATGGGCGACTACAAGGAGTTCGACCAGATGGAGTTCTTCTTAGTGATCGAAGGAAGTTCGATCAGAAGGAGCCCTATGGGCCATTGCAAGGAATTCGATCGGAAGGAGTCCTATGGATGACTGGAAGGAGTTTGGTCGAAAGGAGCCCGATGGGCAACTGGAAGGAGTTCGATCGGAAGGAGCCCTATGGGCCACTGCAAGGAGTTCGGCCAAAAGTTTCAAGGTGGCTTGCAAGTGGCTAATTTGAAGATGAGGTCCTTCTATTAACTTTGTCCTGCACGCATGAGATTCCAAATATCGTAAAGTCAAGTTCTATTACCCCCGTAGGGCATAGAAGTTTGTCTAGGGAGAAGCTCTATCAATCTGCAGCTCTTGTCATAAGATCCAGTTTATAATGAAGAAATTTGGCTTGAGGGAGATTTGGTTAGATGGAGATTCTGCCAGCTTCACGGTCGGCCAGGCCAGGTTATGCAGAAATTGAATATTTAGCCAGCTGCTTAGGCGATTTCCCTCACTTTTCAAGTTCATCAAAAAGAAAGCTCGATCGGAGCTAGCCACTAATAATGAAGGAACTTGGCTGCTTTCATGGTTAGCCACCAAATTTGTCTGGGCGAGGTCTGCAGCATATTATGGGCTTTGGAGTTTACTTATGCAGCCTAGAAGATCAGCTAGCGGGTTAAAGATTGGCCATCACGGGACCGGTTTTAGACCAGATATTGGGCCACAAACTTTAGTGGAATTGGGTTTAACCCCAACAATAGTCCCCCCACTCCTAAGTTTGAATTTCGAAAAAAGTAAAAAGAAGGCGACTGTCAAAATCCTTTTTTAAATCTCATGCTTGTTGGATGGAAAGTTTTGACTTTTCCGCACCGACGTCGAAACCTTTGCAATATGAGGTGATCCGAAAAGATAATTTTTTGAAACTTCTACCAAAACATTGCTCAAGGCACGGCGCAATTAAGGTTCTATCCATTGCCCATCCTCTGTCATGATAAGTAGGACACGTGTCAACCAGAGACCAGCTGGAGGAGACCTGAATCATAACTGCCTCGGGCTCTTCGGGATATTTAAGCTCATATCCTTCCTCTAAGACCTCATTTCATCCAAGTTTCTTCCCTCTTCCTTCTGGTTTTTATCTCCTTTCTGCTTCAAAGTTTTGGCATCTTCCACCATTTTCTCTGATCCCAGGTGTCTTCTTATTCGATTTCCATCACGCCCGTCGCCTCTTCGTTCCCCTCAATCTGATTAGGTAAGTTCCTAAACCCCTCTTTTGATTATTCTTGCATCTTTTACACCTTGTCCTTTTGGTTTCTTCAAAGAAGTCTTGAATCTTATTTTTCTTAAATTTTCGGAGGGGTTTTAAAGCTTAATTTGATCCCAATGTCTTCGAAAACTTCTCGATCCACTAGTTCTAGGAGTCCATCCAGTCCGACCTTTGAAAATTCGAATCCCAGCGAGGAGGATGAACTTAGATATATGCCCCATCCGATCCTTGTACCTGATACCATTTCTTGTTTCTTATCCTCAGATGATCTTTCTTTAATTAGGATCCAATATGAAGTCTCTCTCAAATACAAACTTGAACTCCCTAGACCAAGTGACTGGGCTTGTTCCCTTCCTCTAGGCCATTTTTGTTTGTACTTAGAGACTTTTTGTATCGGACAGATTTCTTCTCCCATCATTTGTGATGGCCCTTTTTTGTTTCTTAAATATCTTCCTTGCTTCTATGGTGCCGAACTCGTTTAGGTTTATAATCGCATTCATCTCCCTTTGCCTTTCTGCCGAAGTTCGTCCAACCATTTCTCTATTTCAGAATTACTATACCTTCAAGCGCCATCCTTCTGCGAAAGACTAGTGGTACTTCTCACCTTAGTTTGGCAAAAAAGGATTATTGAAAGGTGCCCCTTCCTTTATACATAACTAGAAGGAGAAGTTCTTCTTTGTATCTTGTCCAACTCTAGTGTGAGGGCTTCCTCCCTGGGGTCATCTTAGAGAGTCAGTTCGTTGAGCTCCTAGGGTAGATAAGGGCGACCTTGACTCCGCCAATAAGCTCAAGAATTATCAAACTCTTCTCCTATCCAAACTTCTAAAAGATCTGACTCTATTCAATATGGGTTTGAGTCTCCTCAACCCTATCGATATATTTTTGCATTTTGCAAACTTTCATGGGGTTTTGCCTGTATATGTTCTTAATTATGATCTCTTCTTTGTTGTAGAGATGGATGCCCAACAAGTTGAGATACTCGCCAAGGGGTTTCAGGCCTGCAAGAGAAAAGGAAAAGCATTAGGTGAGAGTTTGAAGAGGACAAAAATCGATGTTCTGAGCCCTACTGCTCCCACCAGTGCTACCACTACCTTTGAAGCCACCAAGAGCACCAAAATTGCCCCCATCATCAAGGTTGGTGCCGTTGATTGGGTTTCAGTGCCTCCCACATCCTCAAATCCTTTTGCCAAAGATCGAGCTCCGAAGCTTCCTGCTGAAAAAGAGGAGGCGGAAAAGAAGAGAAAGAAGAAATCGACCATCGTGAAGGTATTGCATAAGGTTCATCCCGGTTAATCAAATGAGGACAGTGACGACCTAGAAGAGGACCCCTTCAGCAATCTGAACATCATATGAGATTTGGTCAACAAGTTTGCTCTGTCCGAGGTGGTAGATCGAATGGTCGACCTCAAATACGCACAGCTCACTAGGGATTCTCTTGGGACCTTCCTTTAGATAATCATCTTGTACCTCTTCTTTCTCTTTTCTCTTCTTATGCATGCATAACTCAATTTGTTCTTTGCAATCGGGTCACCAACTACTCGCTCATATCAGAACGGTGAACTATTTGAAGTTGGAAGTGCTGAAGGCTCAGGAGGACCTCTAAGCCAAAGTTAACCACCTTTAGGAGGAGAAGACTGCCGAGGTTGATCGCCTCATGAAGGAGAACACGATCGAGCTTGAAGGTCTTCAGGAGGTGCTTAGGAAGGAAGAACTTACTTTGATGGGGTTAAAGGTCACTTTGGCTTTGGAGGAGAGGAGGAAGAAGGCTGAGGCCAAGATCGTCGAGCTGAAGGATAAAACTTTGAGGCAGATCTCGGAGGTGAAGATTCAGGTGGTGAAGGAGTTCAAGATTTTCTCTGAAATGAGGGACCTGAATGTTGCATTCAGCTAGGAAGCCTTCCAAAAGGGATTTGAGCTCTACAAGGATTGAGTGGCTGGCAATTTTCTTGAGCTCGATCTCAGTTTCTTATATGATGAAGTTCTTGGGGAAGTGGCAGATCCGTTTGCTATCGCAGCTAACTTTTCATTTGCCGAGCCTGCTTCTGCCATACCTCCAACCTCGTCCACCCCCTCTGCCACCAAGGAGCCTGCATCGACTAGGGCTGCACCGAACTTCATCATCCCTCCTAAGGTTGACTTTCCACCCATCGAGCCAGCTTTTGTTGTGTCTCCAACTTTGTCCACTCCCTTTGCTATCGAGGAGCCTGTCCCAACCAAGGCCGCATCGGATTCTGCCATCCCTTCAGAGGTCTGAGACCTCTCATTTTGTATTTTTCTTCTTCATTTATCTTTTTTCTTGTACTTGAAAAATATTTTTATCAATGAAATCAAGTTTGTTTTTATAGCAAATTTCTTTCTTTCATGAAAATTTTTGTGATGACTTCGTGCTTCAAGTGTAGTCTCCTGCTGAAGCCTACCCTTTACCTTAGGATGTTCTTCTAAAATCTCATGCAAAAAACTTAAGAAGGGAGGTTCATCATTTGAACAAGAAGTTAAGAAAGGTAGAAGACGAACTTCAAAGATTGAGAAAAAGTCATTCGAAAGCCACGGTTAAAGTTACCCACCTTCGAAATCTGCATAAGAAGAATTTCATGAGCTTCATAAATTGAAAGCGGATTCTGACTGACTGGAGCGAGTGAAGAAGCTCAACAGTGAGAAGACATGGGCCTTGACGTCCAGGGTTAGGTCCCTTGAAGTTAAGCTCAATGGAATAAAAGAAAAAATTAAGCTATTGGAAGGGAGCTCGCCATGGTCTTCTGATAAAATGCGGTATGATTGGGATTGGTTAAAGAGATTTTTCGAGTTACAGAAACAACTTCATTACATTGAAGCTTGGCACAACAATTATAGATTAGGTTGGATGGAGAAAATGTTCAAACTTGAACATGAGCTTAAGACGGCTAGAGATGAGGTGACTCATCTTTAGAAGCGATTAACCGATAGTCAGCCGGTTGGTGCAAGTGGAGAATTGGAGCAGATTGCTTCCTTGAGGAAGACCATGGGTGACCTCTCCAAGACCATTGGGAAAGAAAAGGCCAAAGCATAGTGACTGAAGATTCAGCTAACTTACGAGCAACAAGCTGTTAAAGATGTGGAGGCTGAGTCGGCGATCCTGAGAAGACAGCTGCAAGAGTCAAAGGATTGTTGCTGTCAAGCTGAGAAGTTATTCGAGGATTGCCTGTTGAAGAGGAAGGAACTAAAAGAAGAAGTTGTTAACTTGAAGCAGTCTCTTGTGATGGCTGGAATTGGTAGCCCAAAGTCTAAAGAATCCAGGCCTTCTTAGGACTTCATTCTTCTCCCCTTTTATATTTGTGACTGATCTTTCTTTACCGACCTCCCTATGTTATGAATCCGATTTTTAATGAAATGAGTTTTTCTTTAGTTATTCTTCTGTGCTACCTGAGCTTGATTCTGTTAATTTTTCATTTTCTTTGCTTTATATGTTGAAAAGATGTCTTCCTCCTATCTTAGATAGCCGGAGGTCTTCCTTCATGTCAGGACGAGGTCCTCCTCTTGTTTCTGACATAGTTGGCCTTTATTTTTGTTAGGATGAGATCCTCCTCCTATCTCTAACAAGGCCATTAGGGCACGAATGGGCCATTAAAAAAATCTCTTCCCTCCTCCTATTTTATATAATTGGAGATCTTCCTTTGTGCCGGGATGAGGATCTCTTTCTATTCCTAACATGGTTGGTCTTTATTTTTGTTAGGACGAGATCCTCCTATCTCTAACAAGGCCATTGGGGCATGAATGGGCCATTGAAAGGGCCTCTCCCCTCCTCCTATCTTATATAATCGAAGGTCTTTTTTCATGCCAGACGAGATCCTCCTCCCGTTCTTGACACGGTTGGCCTTTATTTTTGTTAGGATAAGGTCCTTCTCCTATCTCTGATAAGGCCATTAGGGAATGAATGGACCATTGAAAGGGCCTCTCCTCTCCTCCTGTCTTATATAATCGGACGTGCCAGGATGAGATGATCCTCCTGCTCCTCCTGATATGGTTGCCCTTTATTTTTGTTAGAATGAGGTTTTCCTTTTGTCCCTAACAAGACCATCGGAGCATGAATGGGCCATTGAAAGGGCCTCTTCCCTTCTTCTATCTTATATAACCGGAGGTCTTCCTCCATGCCAGGATGAGGTCCTCCTCTTATTCTTGATACATTTGGCTCTTATTTTTATTAGGATGAGGTCCTCCTGCTATCCCTAACAAGGCCATCGGGGCATAAATGGGCCATTGAAAGGGTCTCTCCCCTCCTCCTGTCTTATATAACCAGAGGTCTTCCTCCATGCTAGGACTCGGTCCTCCTCCTATTCCTGATATGGTTGGTCTCATTTAGTGACGAAGTTCAGAAAGTCATTTTCTATCATCATAATTTTACACCATGGACAAAGATGTTAAAGTAAAGAAATTTTATTGAGATAGAATCATTGATAGTACATTTGTAGGTCCTTCGAGTTTCATGGTCTTGGAAGATCAGCTCTTCCGAGCTCTTTTAGATAATAAGTACTAGACCAAACGACTTTCTTGATTTCATAAGACAAGCTTCCCTTGATTTTGAGGTTGTGAGACGGCCGCTGGCTGAAGCACCAAGCGAACACCTTGAATGCTTTGCCTCTAACCTTGGAATTGTAATAGTGGGCCACTTTCTGCTTGTAGGCTGCCATTCAAATTTGAGCCTCTTCTCGCTTTTTCTCTAACAAGTTGAGATTAGCCATGAGGTCCTGTAAGTTGTGTTGTTCATTGAAGGCCACAACCCATGCTGACGGTAGTTTGAGCTCTATCGGGATGACTGCTTTTGCTCCAAAGTCTAAGACAAATGGAGTCTATCCAATTGACAATCTTTGGGTAGTTCGGTATGTCCAGAGTATGTGATAGAGTTCATCCACCCAAGTTTCCTTCGTTCTTTTGAGTCTAACTTTAATACCGTGCAGCAGGGTCCTGTTGGATATCTCGGCCTCGTTGTTTGCTTGTAAATGGGCTACTGATGTAAAATTATGGAATATATTCAAGTCTTCATAGAACTCGATAAATTTTATTCCAGCAAACTATTGCCCATTATCTATTATAAGGATCTGAGGTAGGCTGAATCTGCAAATAATTGACTTCTAGATAAAGTCCTACACCTTTGCTTCCATGATTTTTGCCAGGGATTTGGTCTCTACCCATTTTATGAAGTAATCAATTGCCACCAAGAGGAACTTTCGCTATTCGAATACCATGGAAAAGGGCCTGAGCATGTCCATTCCCCATTGTGCAAATGGCCATGAGATGCTCAAGGGGGTTAGCTCAGAGGCCGATTGTCTTTGAATACTTGCATTTCTTTGACATCGGTCATATTTTCTGACATCCTCTATAGAATCACGGTACATTGTTGGTCAATAGTAGTCCTATCGAAGTAGTTTGTGAGATAGGGATCTAGCCCCTAGATGACTTCCATGGATTCCTTCATGCACTTCACATAATGCAAAATCGGCCTCAGAAGGTCTGAGATATTTCAAGAATGGTAAAGAATACAACCTTTTATATAACTTGTCTTCATATAAAACATACCGGGAGGCTTGATATTTAAGTTTTCGAGCTTCTTTTGGATCATAAGGAAGAACTCCATCCTTAAGATAAGTAACTAGCGGGTCGATCAAGCTAGGCTCATGATCAACCTGCATTACAGACTGCGGCCCCTCCGAACTTGGGTGTTTTAGAACTCCAAAGAAGACCTCCTTAGGTAGTTCAGCTGGAGTCAATGTGGGCAATTTAGAGAGAAGGTCAACCTTGGCATTTTCTGCTCTCGGAATCTGCCTGATGTCAAAACTATTAAAGGTAGAAGTAAGATTCTTCACTTTCTCGAGATACTTCATCATGCTTTCCTCCCAAGCTTTATAATTACCACTAATTTATCCCACCACTAATTGGGAGTCACTGTAAGCTTGGAGCCAATCACTTCTAGTTCTTTCGCTATTCTCAATTCATCAGAGCTTTGTATTCTGCCCCATTGTTTGTGATAGAAAATCCAAAATACAGCATATATTCGGCAATAACTTCCTCCAGATTAACCAAGATCAGCCCAACACCTGTGTCTGAAGCATTGGATGAACCGTCCACATACAGCATCCAAAAAGCCTTCAAGGAGGTCTGCTCTTTCTTCTAGGGAGCTTGGCTATAACCATGGAATACTGATTTCATTCAATCTCATCTAGAATAGTACATTCCAATATTTGGCTATGAAGTCTGCCAATATTTGAGCCTTAACTGACGGTCGAGGCTGAAAGTTGATGTCAAACTCCATAAGCTTAATTGCCCATTTTGCGATTCTTCTAGAGGCATCTATTCGATGAAAAACTACCTTGATTGGTTGATCAATAAGGAGAGTTGTAGCATGCCCTTGGAAGTAAGGTCGGAGTTTCTGGACTACAATCAGTTGAGCATAAGTTAGTTGTTGGGGATAAACACTGCTCCCATCGAAGCCCAATCTGATGCTTAGTCTAATACAATTGATAATCACGGAAGAGCTTCGATCGAAAATATCCCCTCCAGTTGGCGAACCCCAGCCGACCTCCTTCAAACAGCCGAACTCCTCCATCGGGTGAATCCTAGTTGAACTCCTTCAAATAGGCGAACTCCTCCAGCGGCCGAACCTCGAACTCCTTATGGATCTCTCCTTTAGTCGGATGCCTAAAGTAGCCGAACCCCCTCCAGACTACTTCTTTAGATGGATTCCTTCAGGAGCCCAACTCCCTCTATACTTCTCCCTTAATCGGATTCCTTTAAGAGCCGAACTCCCCCCAGACTTTTCCTTCAGTCGGATTCCTCTAGGAGCGGAACTCCCCCCGGACCTCTCCTTCAGTCGGATTCCACTAGGAGCTGAACTCCTTCGACCTCTCCTTCAGTCGGATGCCTCCAGGAGCCGAACTCCTTCTGAATTTCTTCTTCAGTCGAATTCCTCCAAGAGTCGAACTCCTGAATTTCTCCTTCAGTCAAGTGCCTCCAGGAGCCGAACTCTTTCTAAACTTCTTCTTCAGTCGAATTCCTCCAAGAGCCAAACTCCTTTCGGATTTCTCCTTCAGTCGAATTTCTCCATCAGCCGAACTCCTTCGGACTTCTCCTTCGGATTCCTCCAAGAGCCAAACTTCTTTCGGACTTCTCTTTCAGTCGGAGTTCTCCTCAGCCAAACTCCTTTCAGGATTTTCTCCTTCAATTCGGATTCCTGCAGGAAGCCGGAACTCCTTTCGGACTTCTTCCTTCAGTTAGATTTTCTCCATTAACCAAAACCTTCTTTCGGACTCTTCCTTTAGTCAAGTGCACTCCAGGAGCTAAACTCCTTCCAGACTTTCTACTTCAGTCGGATTGCCACCTCAAGCCGAAACTTCCTAAATTTCTCCTTCAATTAAAGTGCCTCCAGGAGCCAAAAACTTCCTTTCAAACTTTCCTTCAGTCGGATTCCTCCAAGAGGTCGAACTCCTTCCGAACTGTCTCTCTTCAGTCGGATTTCTCCGTTCAGCCAAACTTCTTTCGGGATTCTCTCCGTTCAGTCGGAATTTCCTTCAGGAAGCCAAAACTCCTTTTCGAATTTTTCCTTCTTTAGTTTAAATTTTTCCATCAGCCAAAACTGCCTTCTAGACTTTCTTCAGTCGAATTCCTCCAAAGCAAAACTCCTTTTGGACTTCTTCTTCAATCAGATTCCTCGGCGAGCCGAGACTCCTTCCAGACTTCTTCCTTCAGTCGAATTTTCTTCGCATCAACCGAACTCCTTCTAGATTCCTCCTTCAAATTGATTTCTCTTCATACGCCGGAACTCCTTCTCGAAACTTCTCTCCTTCAATCGGCATTTCTTCCATCAATCTATGAACTCCTTTCGGACTTGCTCCCTTCAGTCAAAGTGCCTCCAGGAGCTTGAACTCCTTCCGAACTTCTTATTCTTCAGTGTCGGATTTCTCCATCAGTTTGGACTCCTTCCAGAGTTTTTCTTTACGTACAAATTTCTTCATGAGCCAAACTTTCCAAATTTTTTTTCTTCAAAAAAGTGCATCTAGGAGCCAAAACTCCTTTCAGACTTCTCCTTTCAGTCGAATTCCTCCAAAGCCAAAACTTCCTTCCGGACTTTCTTCCTTCAATCGAATTTCTCTATCAGTCGAACTTCTTCAGATTTCTCCTTCAAGTAGGATTCCTTCAGGAGCGAACTCCTTTCAGAGACCTCTCCTTTAATCAGATTCCTTCAGAGCAGAACTCCAATCACAATCGGGATTTTCTTTAGAGGCCAAACTCTCTTTCGAACTTCTCCTTAGTAAATTTTTTATCATCAGTCGAACTCCTTCTCAGGACTTCTCCTTCAGTTGGATTCCTTCTAGGAGGCCAACTTCCTTCCGAATTTCTCCTTCAGTTGAATTCCTCTAGGAACCGAACTCCTTCCAGACTTCTCCTTCAGTTAGATTTCTCCATCAGCCGAAACTCCTTCCAGATTTCTCCTTTTAGTCGGATACCTTCAGGATCAAACTCCTTCCAGACTTCTTTCCTTCAGTCAGATTTCTCCATCAAACTGAACTCCTTTCAAAATTTTCCTTCAGTCAGATTCCTTCAGGAGCCAACTCCTTTTCGAACTTCTCTTCAATCAAATTCCTCCAAAGCTGCTGAACTTCCTTCTCGATACTTCTCCTTCAGTCAAATTTCTCCACCAGTCGAACTCCTTCCAAATTTTTTCTTTTAGTCGGATTCCTCCAAGAGCCGAACTCCTCTCCCAATTTCTTCTTCAATTCAAGTGCCTCCAAGAGTCAAACTCCTTCGAACTTCTCCTTCATTAAGTACCTCCAAGAGCTGAACTCCTTTCTGAACTCTTCTTCCTTCAGTCAGATTGCTTCCAGAGCCGAACTCCTTCTGGACCTCTCCTTTAGTCGGATTCCACCAGGAGCCGAACTTCTTCCAAACCTCTCCTTTAGTTGGATGCCTATAGGAGCCCGAAACTTTCTTTCCGAACTTTTCTTTCAGTCAGATTCCTCTAGGAGCCGAACTCCTTCCAGATTTCTCCTTCAGTCAAGTTTTCTTTAAGAGTCCGAACTCCTCTAGAATTGATGTATGTCAAAGCTCTTTACCAACCAATGCCTGCTTCCTCCGAACTTCGACTATTAAATCTCAATGAATGGCCAACGGACACCTCTCTCCATAACAAACTCTACGTGGCTCCAAGCGGCCCACTACCAGATGGTTACGACCATTACTATTAATCTGCTCTAGACTTCATCTATAAAAGGGATCCTTTAGATATATTTTCTGGATGCTCTCTTCTCCTTTATAAAATTCTGCTGAATTCTTGCCAAGCATTCCATTTCTATTGGCTAGAAGAGTTGACTTGATTGTTAGAGGGTCCTATCGGAGCCACCACCATCAACTCTGAATATTAGTTTATTTTATAGGTCACCAATGGTGACCTCTTCTTCCTCAACTCCAGCTTGATCCGACGTCAATCAGATTCTGCACCAACATTAGTTTTTCTAACTTAGTGTACCTGATCTCAGCATCCCTCAGGACATGGCTTATATAGTAGATCGACCGTTGAACTTTTGCTTCTTCTTTGACTAAGATCACTACAAGGGCCACTAGGAAGACTGTTAGTTACAAAAATAGTTCTTCTCTAGGTTTGGGCCTTTGCCAATAGGAAAGATGAGCCGAGGTAGTTCTTAAGATCTTCAAATGCTTGTTGACATTCGGCAGGCTAGCAGAAGTTCTTTGATTATTTAAGAACATGGAAGAAGGGCAAGCATCATTCGACTAACTATGAGATAAAGCAGTTCAGAGCTGCCACCTTTTCTGTTAGGCGTTGAACTTTTTTTATTGATTTTGGGGCAGTCATCTCTTGAATAGCTCAAATCTTCTCTAGATTTGCTTTGATTTCATACCTCGACACCATGAACCCTAAGAACTTTTCTTAAGTCATGTCGAAGGCATACTTGGTCGGGTTCAACTTTATCTTGTATCTTCGGAGGGCATTGAAGGTCTCAAGATCGATTATATGATTTGTTGAAGTTTGGCTCTTGACAAGCATGTCATCTACATAAACTTCTATGTTACAATCAATCTGCTTCTTAAAAATTTTGTTCACTAGGCATTGGTAAGTCGCTCCTGCATTTTTGAGCCCAAAGGGCATAACCCTGTAACAATAAAGACCACGGTCAATGATAAAAGCAGTTTTCTCCTCATCTTCTGGTGCCATCCAGATTTGGTTGTAACCAGAGAAGGCATCTATAAAAGTGAGAAGCTCATTGCCTGAAGTCGCATCCATCAGTTGATCAATTCTAGACAGGGAATAGCTATCCTTTGGGCAAGCTTTATTCAACTTCTTGAAGTCGATACACATTCTTTATTTGCCATTTGCTTTTTTGATGAGGACTACATTAGAAACCCAGTTTGGATAAGAGACTTCTCGAATGAATCTGACCTTAAGAAACTTGTCAACTTCCTCCATAATCACTTTTTATCTCTCAAGGGCATAGCTACGCATTTTTTCTTTCACTAGTCGATATTTGGGATCAATAGCTAGATGATGTTCCATAACTTCAGCATTGATTCCAGACATGTCTGCTGGGACCTAAGCAAAAATATCCATATTTCTTTGCAAGAAGGTGGCAAGCTATTTTTGTGCCTCCTCCTAGATTGGAGCCGATCTGCACCATGTGCTCTTTGTCTCCATCATTCAAGGAGAATGAGACAAGATCTTCCATGGGTTCCTCCCATTCTTTAGTAAGGTTGTCTCGAACATCCAGCCCATCAACTGGACAAAGATCTGATTATTCATCTCTTTGTAAAGCAATTGAATAGTAATGCCTTGCTAGAGCTTGATCTTCTCTAACTTCTCCAATCCTATAACTTGTTGCAAACTTCATTTTTAGATGATAAGTCGATGCCATTGGCTGAAAGTGCATTTAGATCGGGCTTGCCAAGAATTACATTATAAGCAGATGGAGCTTTCACCCCTAGAAAATCCACCTAAGCCCTAGATTGCCTCGAGTATCATTCTGTAGCCATGATTTTTATTATTACCCCTTCAACTGGCACAGCATCGCCAGTAAAGCCTACCAATGGGAAATTTATCGATCTTAATCGGTTATTAGGTATAGACATTTTAGAAAAAGCATCATAAAATAAGACATCAGCAAAGCTTCCATTATCAATGAGAACACGACATACATCATAGTCAGCAATGTTTAAAGAAACTATAACTACTTCGTTATGGGGGAATTGAACCTCTTGTGCATCCTCTTCAGTGAAGGCAATGGGTTCTTTAGTTCTCTACTTCTTAGCCAGCTTTGTCGATCCACCAACTTCTCCCTGTCGAAGTCCTCTAGAGATGGTGTTGATGATGCCAAGAGGTGGCCAATCTCCTTGTTGCTTGTCTTCTTGGTGGTTCTGACAACGGTGGTGCCCTTGGCCGATCTTCTCTTACTTCAGACTGGCATTGAAAGAACCAACCAAGCTGGCCTTGCCTGATAAGTTCCTCAATCTCATCTTGGAGCTAGAAATATTCTTCAGTATCATGACCATGATCATGATGGTAGAGGTAGTATTTGTTAGGATTGTACTTGTCAGGATGAGTGCGCATCCTTTCAGGTCTCGGCAGCTGCTCCTTGATCTCCATCCACACCTAGGCTTTGGGAGCATTAAGGGGGGCATAGTTGTGAAATCTTCTTAGGGGAGAGTTTCGCCGTGCCCTTCTATCGGGGCTTCTTTGTCGACGAGTTCAGGGTGGGGTTCGGGCTCGTTTGCGCTCAGGAAGAGTTCGAGAGCATGGTCGAGCTTCACTCGACTTCTCTTCAACTGCGAGCTTCCTAGTTTCTTTCGTACACCACTCTTCTATGGCTTCATCATCTTTGGCCTTGAAGGCCTCTTCTGCTCAGGCATAACCATTAGCCCGAGCCAACATATCAGCAAAGTCTCTGGGGTACTTCTTCTCCAAGGAGAATAGTAGGTTATTCTTCTGAAGGTCGCCTTTTAGTGCAGCCATGGTGATGGATTGGTCTAGGTTTTGGACTTCCAAGGTAGTGGTATTGAAGTAGCTGACATAAGCTCGAATGGACTCCCCTTCTTTCTACTTGATGTTGATGAGGAAGTCCGAGCCCCACCTTGGGTGTCGATTGCTTACGAAATGAGTCATAAATTGATGGCTCTTTATGGCTCATTTGGTCAAAGAAGAAGATCATACCTAGCTTAAGAGTCGAGTATCAATTTCTCATTGCTCCCTTTAGAGTAGATGAGAAAGCTCGGTACAAGATGGTATCAGACATGCCATAGAGCAGCATCATTATCTGAAAGGCCTTCAGATGGTTGATTAGATCAGTGGTCCCATCATAGCTCTCGAATTGAGAATGCTTAAAGTTTGGTGGGATGGACTCTTACATGATTTGTTGGAAGAAAAGAGGGTCGGTATAGATATCATCGCCATGGATGGGGGAAGCTTGGCAGAGTTTCTTGATCTACAATTTATTTTTTGGAGCTTTTGATCTAGAAGATCCTCTTGATCATGGATCTTCAGGGTCTTTTGATAGAGTGGAGATAAAGATCCTCCATGGGTGGAGTCGTGATCAGAGCAAGGGCTCTCCATCCTCTACTTTCCTTTTCAAGGGGTCATCGGATGACTAGCCCAGGTGGATCATTCAATCATCGGATTCTAGTACTTCGACAAGGCTCTCTCTGACTGAACTGATGCTAGGTGCTATTGCATAGCTTGTACTATCTCTGTGAGGTCTCTAACCTACTGAACCAGCATGTTGAACTGCTCCATGTCCACCATTGTCATTGGTGGAGGAGCCTATGGTGCCAGAGATGGAGTCAGTGCAGGCGGATCTGGATGGGATCTAATCGCAGAGGTAGTAGATCACCTCGTTGATGCCTTCTTAGGAGGCATCCCTCAGAGATGATCGAAGAAGAAGAAGAAGGAAATGCTGAGATGAAATTCCACCGAAAACTTCTTTAAGAACAAGGGATCAAGAGTGGGCTCTTTATCGTCTATTCTGTTGGGGCAGAAGATTGTGGATGCCGGAGTTAGCAGGAGTTGAGGAAGACACGAGGTCACTATCGGGACCTATAAAATAAGTCCAAACTAGAGGTGGGGCAGCTCCAACAAAATCCTCTGATGGTTAAGTTAGTTCTCTATCCATAGAAATGGAGTGCTCAAGGAATTTTAGAAGAGATTTTTTAGCTTCAAGAGAAATGTATCTGGAGGATCCTTTATATAGGTGAAGCTCGTAACAAATTATTGGTGATAGCCATAACTGCTTGGTAGTGGGCCATTCAGGACCACGTAGAGTTTATTACGAAAGATGGTGTCCGTTGTCGCGACATGCCAGTCTATTGGAGATCAATGACTGGAGTTCAGATGGAGCATCTATCAGCCGTAAAAGGCTTTGCATTACAACAGTTCTAAAGAAGTTCAGACTTCTCCGAGGTCGTCCGCATGTAGATTGACTCACGTCGAGGTAGGGGTTGAATTTGCATAGATGATGGGGTCCTTCTGGGCGACCCATAGAGAGTTCGTCCGAAAGGAGCTCTTCTTGGAGACTAGAGGGAGTTTGACCAGAAGGAGCCTTGTGGGCGACTGCAAGGAGTACGATCGGAAGGAGTTCTTCTTGGTGATCGGAGAGAGTTCAACTGAAAAGAGCCCTATGGGTGACTAAAAGAAGTTTGGCCAGAAGGATCCCTGTAGGCGACTGGAAGGAGTTCGGTCGAAAGGAGTCTTGTGGACGACTAGAAAGAGTTCGACTGAAAGGAGCCTGGTGGGCGACTGTAAGGAGTTCGGCCAAAAGAAGTTCTTCTTGATGACTGGATGGAATTCGACTAGGAGTTTCGAGGTTGCTTGCAAGTGGCTAATTTGAAGATAAGGTCCTTCTATTAACTTCATCCTATGTGCACGAGATTCCAAATATCATGAAGTCAAGATTTGTTACCCCCCGTAGGGCATAGAAGTTTGTCAATGGAGAAGCTCGGCTAATCTGCGGCTCTTGTCATGAGATCCAGTCCGTGACGAAAAAATTTGGCTTGAGGGGGATTTGGTTAGATGGAGATTCCACTAGCTTCAAGGTCGGCTAGGCTAGGTTATGTAGGAATTGAATGTTGAAGGAACCATATCTAGGGTTTTAGGGCTACATCTTGAAACTTTTTCAAGATCAAGCAGTGAAAGACTAAAATTAATTAAAATTAATTTTAAATTTTAAAAATATCTTAGATCTAAGATTTACATGGTCATAGATTATTATTAAATCAGAAATTAAAATCTAAAGAAGTAACTAAAATATGTTGATCACATCAACATGCATATACATTACATCTAATGCAAGTATGAAAATAATTGATCAGATCTATTACTTGTGCAAGTTAGATATTCTAACTTACTGATCTAAGCTTGAGGATGAAGTTGTGAGCCGTACATACATCCAGCCTCTAGGAGTCATCTACACGAGTCCACGATCATGATCAGAAGTCCAGGAAATCAGCACAATATGCTAGTACTGTGTTGATCCTTTTTTAATAGTCGATTGATCCCTTCTTCTTCTAGATTTGGACACTTCCAAAGAGGAGAAAGAGGAGAGGAGGTTTCAGATATGAGACACATTCAGAAAACTCAAAGAAAGAGGAAGGGAAAAGGTGAACACAGCAACCCTAGAAGAAGACCCTCTTCTTCTTCTCTTTGCTCTCACCTAGACACCTAGTTTGGTGTCTATGGAACCCTAACGCCCAAGGACTCTCTCTCTCCCTGATTTTTACACACCCTAAAGCTCTCTCAATAGTCTATATTTCATAAAAATTTTAGGCCAAAATTCATCCTAAACATATAGGAGAAGAGGATACCTTGTCTATGTCAAAAACTAAACAAGGAAAGACCAAAAAGGGCAAGTCAAGGGGTGCCCAACTCTTAGGCACCCTCTCCAAAATTTTTGGTGCAGGACTAGAAGGAAATGTCACCCAAAACCTTCTCTTTTTTGCCAAGAATATCAGAGAAAAAATAGAGAGGAGGGTGACACAAAAGGAAGGAAGAGTTTTGGTTTTTCAAAACACTATCTCACAGGATTTGAAACCAAAACAAATTTTCATCTTTGACTTGGTCCACCACTTAATTTTCTTATGAGAAAGAGAGGAGAGGAGGGCATGCATGAGAAGGCTGGGAGAAAGGTATTTGTCACACAAAATAAGAGAGAAAGAAGGGCATGGGGCATGAGGGGCTAAGTTGGCGCAAGGTGGAATCCTAGTCTTACTAGGATTCCATGTATGACTTGGTCAAAGAGGTTTCTTAAACCAAATTAAATCAAAAACCAAGTCAACTAAATTAAATTATATCCTAACCTAATTAAAAATTTAATTTAGTTAAATTAAATTAGATTTAATTTTGATTTAATTTTTTAATCAAATTAGAAAATTGGATTGACCCGCGTCTTAGTTGAACTAAACTAGTTTTTCCTTGCACTTGGCTTATCCAATAAGCCAATTGGACTTGATCCAATCAAGCCCAAATTAAATCTAATTGAATCATATTTAATTATACTTAATTTCAATCCTCTGACTTAATCAAATTAAGTTAATTAGCAATCTAATTGCTAATCGATCCTCCTATACTTGCACTAGGTTAAACATCAATCATATTGATCATTTAACCTTAGAACAATTCTTAATCATTGATCAACCATCCGATCAGATCATGAGCTCTAATACATGTGACCTTATAGGTTCGAACCTGAGTTGGTAGCATAGAAATAGATTTTTATACTAATTAAAGTAACAATCTAGTAATGATACTCGACGACTGGATAGGTCGAATGTGTAGAACAACATCCTTAGAACCCATGTGGATATAGTTTCCATATAATGCAACCCCTAGATCAAAATGCTCGTAGGATTCCTCAGAGTTCGCTATCAACTCTGATCAAGTTATCCACATTGTATTTCAAAATATCAAATCCATCTGATGGATTATTCTGGCCAAGGTTTTGCTATATTAAAATACAGTGATATATTCTTCTCTAACTTTTGGAGTGGTCAATTCTATCTTGATCATACTTTGACTTCATAAGTACTTGATTGTGCCTAGAAGCTTTTCATTGCTAAATTAGAAATTCAGTTAGTCCAGTACCAAAGCACAGTGACTTGCTTGCAAGTAACTAAGGTGATCTCAGGTTGAAGGGACACTTATACCTATATCCCATCAGAGACATTCTTGATAGCAGAATACTCTGGAGTTGGTCACCTTCAATGATGATGTACCCATACATCTCACTTGTATGCCATACCAGTATCTCCACACTCCTTGGTCAAAAGGATAACCAACCTATATGGCATACAGCAACCTATTCTCGATAGATATTGTCATCCTAATTAACAACCTATCATTTGATCGTAAATAGATTTAAGGACTAATTGATAAATCCTCTCTTTATCGAAGCTAAATAGTACTAAGGACTTCATTACAATAATAGAGTTTATTAGAAGATGAATACTTTATGATGAAAAATGCCAAAAATATATTTTATTTATTAATAAATTAATTATAGATACAATGTAGCACAACCATCAATAGACTGACGATTGGTTTTGGAACACATTTCTCAATAACTCCTATTTGTCCTAAAGCCACTTGGCGCAGTATCTAATACCCATCTTCGACTTGTGGTTGTCGAACTCCTTTATCATTAGGGCTTTAGTGAAGTGGTCGGCCAGGTTCACCTTTCCATCGATCTTCTGAAAGTCGACGTTACCTCGATCCATGATCTTTTGGACTAGGTGGAAGCGGTGTAGAATGGGTTTCGTTCATTGGTGTATCTTTGGTTCCTTCACCTGAGCTATGGCAGTAGTGCTGTCGCAATAGAGTAGGATCGGACCATCTAGAAAAGGTGCTACACTGAGCTTGATGATAAACTTCCTCAGCTACATAGCTTCCTTCGCGGCATCTGATGCTGCGACTTACTCTACTTTGCAAACAAAGTCTGCCATAGTATGCTGCTTAGAACTCTTCCAACAAATGGCACCATCATTTAGAGTAAAGATATATTCCGACATGCTTCTACTATCATCATGGTCAGATTGAAAGCTAGAGTCTATAAATTCCATAAGTTTTAGATCTTACTCGCCATAGACCAACCATTGGTTCATAGTATTTTTTAAATACTTAAGGATGGTTTTAACCACTTTTCAATAGTTTTTTCTAGGGTCAGACTAGTATCTACTTACTACTCCTAGTGAGTATGCCACGTCCGATCTCGTACATATCATGGCGTACATGATAGATCCCACTATCGAAGCATAGTATCTATATTCATGGATTGGGATAGTCCTTTTTGGAATTGTCGGACAATCCTAATCTTTAGGAGTTGTCGAATAATCCTCTTAGAGAGAGAAATTTCATGACCTATTGGGAGATAGTCCTTTTTAGAATTCTCCATGCTGAATCTCTTCAGCATAGTATCTATATACAAGGATTGGGATAACCCAAACATCCTTTTAGATTTATCCCTATAGATCTTCATCCCTAAGATGTAGGATGCTTCACCCAAGTCCTTCATGAAGAACTATGATGACAACTAGACTTTTATTTTCTATAGTACGGAAATGTTATTTTTGATTAAGAGAATATCATCTACGTACAAGATAAGAAATACCACTGTTGGACCATTTGTCCATTTGTAAATGTAGGATTCTTCTCCATTCTTAACGAAGCCATACGTTTTGATCATCTTATCAAAATGCATGTTTCAACTCCGAAATGCCTACTTCAATCCATAAATGGATCTCTAAAGCTTGCATACCTTGGACTCATCTATGGATGTGAACCCCTCAGGTTATATCAATACACCTCTTCGGTCAGCACTTCATTTAGAAAAGCTATCTTCACATCCATCTGCCAGATCTTATAGTCTAGATGGACAGCTATCGCAAGCATTATCTGAATGAATTTGAGCATTGCCATAGAAAAGAACATCTCGTCATAGTCAATACCATAACATTGATGATATCCCTTGGCAACCAGACGATTTTTATAGGTCTCCACCTTTTTGTCTGCGCCCCTTTTTCTTTTGAAGATCCATTTACATCTAATGGATTTAACCCCTTTAGGTGGGTCAACCAATGTCCACACATCATTGACCTTCATGGATTCTATTTCAGATTTCATGGCCTCAAGCCATTTCTCAGAATCGGGCCTCCGCATAGCATCCATATAAGTGATCAAATTTTCATCGTTCTCATCGAGTTCAATGGGATCACCATCCCAAACCAAGAAACCATAGTATATATTCGGATGCCGTGGTACCCTACATGATCCCCTTAATGGTGCAAGTACACTAGGCTCCAAATCTGATCTAATCAAATCCAACTCAGGTTCAGCTATAGGTATTGGTTTTTCAACCTATTGAACTTCATCAAGTGCAACCTTAGAGGCAATAGTTCCTTTACCAAGAAACCTCCTTTCCAGAAAGGTTGCCTTAAGACTGACGAACACCTTTTGTTCATCAGCATGATAGAAATAGTATCTGTTGGGGGATTTTAATGCCAGCCGAAGACATAAGAACATAGGCTAATTGAAGGTCTTCAGAAGGCTGAGGCCGAGGTTCTATCTTAGGCCAAACTTGAGTTCATCAAGAGATGGAAGCTAATCATAATATAGGCTTATTAAAGATCTTCAGAAGGCTGAGGCTGAGGTTCTATCTCAGGCCGAATTTGAGTTCATTAAGAGATGGAAGCCAGTTGCAATGTAGGCTGATTGAAGGTCTTCAGAAGGCTGAGACCGAGGTTCTATCTCAGGCCAAACTTGAGTTCATCAAGAGATGGAAGCTAGTCGCAATATAGGCTGATTGAAGGTCTTTGGAAGGCTAAGGCTGAGGTCTAATCTCAGGCCGAACTTGAGATCATCAAGAGATGGAAGCCAGTCGCAATGTAGGCTGATTGAAGGTCTTCAAATGCTGAGGCTAAGGTTCTACCTCAGGCCAAACTTGAGTTCATCAAGGGATGAAAGTCAGTCGCAATGTAGGCTGATTAAAGGTCTTTGGAAGGCTAAGGCTGAGATACTATCTCAAGTCAAACTTGAGTTCATCGAGAGATAGAAGCCAAAGTCATGATGAGGGCTGATTGAAGGTCTTCGAAAGGCTGTAGCCAAGGTCCTAAGTCAGGCCAAGCTTGAAGTTATCGAAAGGATGAGCTCCCCTAGGATGAACTCTTTCAGGATGAGCTCTCCTAGGATGAACTCCTCTAGGACGAACTCCTCCGGGATGAGCTCCCTCAAGATGAACTCCCCTAGAATGAACTCCTCCAGGATGAACTCTTCCGGGATGAACTCTCACAAGATGAACTCCTCCAGTATGAGCTCTCCCAGGATGAGCTCATCCAGGATGAACTCCCCTAAGATGAACTCCTCCGAGATGAACTCCTCCGGGATGTACTCCCCCAAGATGAACTCCTTGAGGACAAACTCCTTCGAGACGAACTCCTCCGGGATGAACTCTCCCAAGATGAACTCTCCCAAGATGAGCTCCTTCAGGATGAACTCCTTAGGGATGAACTCCTCCAAGATGAACCCTCAAGATGAACTCCTCCAGATTAACAACTTTCTTCCTACATGCCATAAGGAGATAATACCTGACATGATTTCTGAGAATTTTCTAGTGGACAAACAAAATATCTCTGACAACTCACTGCTCTCCCATGACTAACAATCGACAACCAATCCTAACAAACTCCAAACCCTTCTATAAAAGGAAAAAAAAAGATGAACCCTAAAGTACGTGACTCTTCTCTCCCAAATGCTCATCTTCTTTCCTCTGTTGAATCGAAAATTGACTTGAGCATCGGAGGGTCCCCACCGGAGCCAACTCCGATCGAGGACTTCTCTTATAGGTATAGTCGCCTCCATCCCATCGCCACTGACTCATCGCCATCGTGCAACTCCAGTGATCCAATTGTATGCGACTCTTCTATCCCAAATGCTCATCTTCTTCCCTCTATTGAGCAAAAAACTAACTTGAGCGTCGAAGGGTCCTGTTGGAGCCAACTCCGATCGAAAACTTCTCTTGCAGGTATAGCCACCTCCATCCCATCATCGTCAACTCACTGCCGTCGTGCAACTCCAGTGATCCGACCTCGAGATAGATTTTTGCATCAATAGATGGCGCTAGAGGAAGGGCCTTTGAGCCCATTTTGGGAGGAAATAAGCATCCAACGAGAGGAGCTCCATCGTGCTACTTCAATAACGATAATAATGATGGGATTTAGCATCCATCTTCAAACTCTCCCATCCAGGCCTAAACTAGGGGGCTTCGAATGAGTAAGAAAATTTAATTAGAGAAAAAGGTCCAAGCAAGGAAGGAGACCATGACAAGGATGATCTAAACCAACGAAAATGTCACAGGATCTAGATAAGAAATATAATTATGCAAATCTCTTTTTAGTCATATTATATTCTTGATTTTTCATCCATTCCCTTGAGTTCTAGATAGAATCAAATATTAAAAAGGAGAGATCTTCATTTGCACTATAATATACTGGATAGAATAAAAGCAACCTCTAAAATCTAAAATAAAATGGAGAGACTGAGGTCTCGATAGAGAGAAAAAAATGAAGTGGTATTATAAAAAATTAGAGAAGAATGAAGAGAGACTTTCCTGGGTTGGCGGTCACTTTGGCATCCTATTGTTATACTTATTACATCTTCATTCGAGAATATGATATCATTTGTATTTGTTGCTCCCATGGATCATAAATTTTACCTATTTAGGTCAAATCGGAGCCATATTTTTCAAGCCAAGGGATGTGCCATTTTCTTAGATACTACTTCAACTATTTATTATTTTTCATACATTGCTCTATTAAATAGGATATGTAGATCCAAAAACTCGGCTACTATCGTGCACCATCTGGATAGTGGATCGTCCTCATCAACTAACTAGAAGTTTTATGGCTCTTCTTCAAATGTTGTGTATTCATATTAATGACTAATATTTAATTACTACATACTACTCATATGTTGAATTTATTATTGGAACTCTACATGCTATTAATTTTGTTTGGTCTCTTATTACCTCAAGTGGTTCCACTCAGTCATATTTAACACCGGATCCTATATGCTTTTAATGTTACTCCAATTCTCACTATATGCAATCGCATTTGGCTCTTCCCGATTTTGACTTTTATAAGGAAGAAAGAGGGGAGGGAATGGTGTCCGCAAGCTTTTTCCCAGCCCAGGCGACCCAACTAGCTGATGTCCTTCTCGTGCATACATTCCGCCAATCTCCCTCACGATCTCAGGTGGCACTGACTTCAAAAAAAAAAAACAAGAAGAAGAAGAAGAAGGGAGTTCAGTTCCCTATTTTCAAAAAAAAAAGAAAGAAAATGGAAAGAGGAGCAAGGTCGGCGACCTTCCCTCTCATGCCTGACCTTCTCTCTCGCGACCCTGGCTGACCTCCATGCATTCAAGCTCCTTCGACCGATTTTCCCTACGATCCTAGGTGAAATTCCAGCGCACCCGTCAACCTTCGGCCAACCTTCTCCCCCGGGCAACCTCCAGTCCGGCGGATCTTCTATGCCCGTGCACTCGAGCGACCTCCAGTTCGACAAATTTTCTACGCCGACGCACCTAGGCAACCTCCGGCAACTCTAGCTGATCTTCAGTCCCTATGCATCCAAATGACCTTCTCCCCTGGGTGACCTCCGATCTGGTAGATCTTCTGCACCCGCACACTCGGGCGACATTCGGTCTAGCCGATCTTCTATGCCTACGCACTCGGGTGACCTCTAGTCCAACAGATTTTCTGCATCGATGCACCCGGGCAACCTCCGACAACTCCAATAGATCTTCAATCCCTACCGACCCGGATGACCTTCTCCTCCGTGTGACCATCAGTCCAACAAGCTTCTCTCTCACTCACGCATCTTCGGTCGAGCTCCTCCCATGTGCTTTTGGTTGCATCCTACGACGGCCCCAATTAAGAGGTTCTATTTCAAAAAATAGAGAAGAGGATGGCGAGGGGTTGGCATTTGCGAGCCTCTTAGTTCGTGTGCGTCCGGCCTCCTCTAATCTTCTCGCTCCCAGGCGGAACTCGAACAATCTCTCCAACCTTCTCCTCCCTCACAAACCCACAATAGCTCCAGCCTTCTCCCTACATGCCTTTAGCTAAAGCCGGTCTCCTCTCCTGAGCACAACCCATGGCGACTCCAACATTCTTCCGTCTCCCGCATGTCTGGGCATGCCCTCCAATCGAGCAAACCCATCATAATGGCGCTGAAGTCTTCCCTCGCAATCCCGAGTGGCACCAATCTCCCTTGCAATCCCAGATGGCACCGAGGTCCTCGATCATGACTTCAAGCGGCATCGATCTTCTCCCCACCAAAAAAAAGAAGAAGAAGGGGAGAAGAAGAAGAAATGGATAAAGAGGAAAGAACAAGCCAGTCGACCGATCCTTTCTCTACTGTGCCCACACATATCCCAGTGTCATCCCCCCTGCTGACCTTTTCCCTTGTGTTCAAGTGTGGTTGAGGTTCTCTCGACGACACTGACCCTCTCCCCTATGCACCCAAGTGGTGCACCATGGCACAGCCGAGGTCCATACGCTTCCAATACGATCGAAGTTTCATGCATTCATTTAATCTTTTTTAAACATCAAATAGTCAAAGCTGACTAGGAGCAACTTCGAAGCCACCCACAAAATGCCACAACCTCGATACATGGTTCTATGAATTTCATCCATTGAAACCAAAACAAATATAAAAAAATAGAGAGAGAAAAAAGAGGAGGAGAAGACAAAATCCAACCTGAACTAGGGTAATCCAAGTCAAATTATCCCAAAACAAAAGCTCAAATCAAGTAACAAGAGGGGGTCAAATAGAGCCTAAGGTCTCCCAAATGAAGAACTCATGGTAAGAGACTTTTAAGCTTTTGTCCATTATCTTTTCTTTCTCATAGGGCTATAAGGCACCAAAATTGAGGACTGCACTCAAAGTCAATCAAGACTAAGTTTAAGAAACTAAAGCTAAAGCTGGAGTTAGAATCTAGACCAATCCAAGATCAAGTTCAAACCCATCTGAGGTGCAAGCAAGACAAATCTGAGACAAAGATCATACAAGTCCGAGGTTTGCATAGGTTTTAAGCTTAAAAGACTAGGGCCAATAGAAATTCAACCTCAGTAAGCCGAGCTCACTAAAAAAAAAAATCCAAGGTAAAAGCCTAAGCTGAGCTGAAGTCAGATTCAAGACCAAGCCAAGAATAGGATCAAGGATAAGCTGAAGCTAAAATCATAACCAAGCTGAAGCTAAGATCACAGCCAAGCCAGAGTCAGAATCACGACTAAGGTCGAACTAACAAGCCCAAATTCAAGCCAAGAAAAAATCAAGGCCAACGAAGCAGACTTCACAAGAACATTGATCAAAGAAGACCCCGTTAACCAAAGATGGAAGGAGGGGAGTGGCCCTTTCAATGGCCCTAATGTGCCCCTACAGTCCTATTAGGAATAGGAGGAGAACCTCATCCTAGTATGACCAAAGTAGAAGACCTCGTTAATTTAAAATGAGATGAGAAGAGAGGCCCTGCCAACGGTCCTAATGTGCCCCTACAGCCCGTTAGGGATAGAAAGAGAACCTCGCCCTAACGTGAGTAAAGTCGAAGGCCTCATTAATTTAAGATGAGACAAGGGAAGAGGCCCTACCAATAGCCCTAATGTGCCCCTACAGTCCATTAGAGATAGGAGGAGAACCTCACCCAAACGTGAGCAAAGTCAAAGGCCTTATTAATTTAAGATGAGATGAGGGAGAGCCCTGCTAATGGCCCAAATGTGCTCCTACAACCCATTAGGGATAGGAGGAGAACCTCATCCTAATGTGAGCAAAGTCAAAGGCCTCGTTAATTTAAGACGAGATGAGGGGAGAGGCCCTGCCAATGACCCTAATGTGCCCCTACAGCCTATTAGGGATAGGAGGAGAACCTCGTCCTAATGTGAGCAAAGTTGAAGGCCTCGTTAATTTAAGATGAGATGAGGAAAGAAGCCCTGCCAACAGCCCTAGTGTGCCCCAACCCTACCAACAGCCCTAATGTGCCCCTATAGCCCATTAAGGATAGGAGGAAAACCTCACCCTAATATGAGCAAAGTCGAGGCCTCATTAATTTAAGACAAGATGAGGGAAGAGACCCTGCCAATGGCCCTAATGTGCCCCTACAGCCCGTTAGGGACAGGAGGAGAACTAGGTCCTAACATGAAAAAAGTCGAAGGTCTCATTAATTTAAGACGAGATGAGGGGAGAAGCCCTACCAACGATCCTAATGTGTCCCTACAGCTCGTTAGGAATAAGAGGAGAACCTCGTCCTAACGTGAGCAAAGTCAAAGGCCTCATTAATTTAAGATGAGATGAGGGGAGAGGCCCTGCCAATGGCTCTAATGTGCCCCTACAGTCCGTTAGAAATAGGAAGAGAATCTCATCCTAATGTGAGCAAAATTGAAGATCTAATTAAACAAAGACGAGATGAGGAGAGAGGCCCTGCCAACGATCCTAATGTGCCCCTACAACCCATTAGGAACAGGAGGAGAACCTTATCCTAACGTGAGCAAAGTCGAAGGCATCATTAAACGAAGACGAGATGGAAGGAAAGGCCCTACCAATGGCCCTAATGTGCTCCTATAGTCATGTTAGGAGTAGAAGGAAAACCTCATCCTAACATGAGCAAAACAAAGACCCTCATTAATTTAAGATGGGAGGTGGGGAGAGGCCCCTTCAACGACCCAGGTATTCCCCTACGACTGTGTTAAGGACAAGAGAAGGACCTCATCCCGACACAGAGAGAAATCCTCTGATTATTTAACATTGAAGGATATCCTCATCCTAGCGAGGGTGAAAACCTCTGATTTCTAAACATGAAGCAAAGACCTGCAGAAATCCAAACTTCAAATATCAATATTTACAGGAATCCGATCTTAGAAGATAAAGATCTGCAGAAATCCAAAATTTAAATATCAATATTTACAGTAATCCGATCTTAGAAGACAAAGATCTATAGAAATCCAAACTTCAAATATCAATATTTATAGGAATCCGACCTTAGAAGACAAAGACCTATAGAAATCCAAACTCCAAATATCAATATTTGCAAAAATTCGAGCTTAAAAAGTGGAGGCCTGTAGCAAACTGAGCTTAGAATGTTAACACGTGCAAAAATCCGACCTTAGAAGACAGAGGTCGGCAAGAATCTATGCTCAAAAAGCTGAGGATAGAATTGAAGACCATCAAATAATTTCAATAAGAAGCCAGAAGATTCTAACTCTAAATAACAAACAATGACATGTCTTCGGCAAGTCTGATTTATTATACTCCCTTCGTCCGAACCAAGGCCCGGACTCGGAAGTAGGGGGCTATTGTTCGAGAGTTTTTATGCCAGCCGAAGACATGAGAACATAGACTGATTGAAGGTCTTCAAAAGGCTGAGGCCGAGGTTCTATCTCAGGCCGAACTTAAGTTCATCAAGAGATGGAAGCCGGTCACAATATAGGCTGATTGAAGGTCTTCAGAAGGTTGAGGCTAAGGTTCTATCTCAAGCCGAACTTGAGTTCATCAAGAGATGGAAGCCAGTCACAATGTAGGCTGATTGAAGGTCTTTAAAAGGCTGAGGTCAAGGTTCCATCTCAGGCCGAATTTGAGTTCATCAAAAGATGAAAGCCAGTCGCAATGTAGGCTGATTGAAGATCTTCGGAAGACTAAGGTCGAGGTCCTATCACAGGCCGAACTTGAGTTCATCAAGAGATGCTAGTCGTAATGTAGGCTGATTGAAGGTCTTTGGAAGGCTAAGGCCGAAGTCCTATCTCAGGCCAAACTTGAGTTCATCGAGAGATAGAAGCCAAAGTCATGATGAGGGCTAATTGAAGGTCTTCGAAAGACTGTGGCCGAGGTCCAAGTCAGGCCGAGCTTGAAGTTGCCGAAAGGATGAGCTCCCCAGGATGAACTCCTCCAAGATGAGCTCCCCCAGGATGAACTCCCTCGGGATGAACTCCTTCAGGACGAACTCCTCCAAGATGAGTTCCTCCAGGATGAACTCCCTCAGGATGAACTCCTCCAAGATGAACTCTTCTGGGATGAAACTCTCCAGGATGAACTCTCCAGTATGGGCTCTCCAGGATGAACTCTTTCAGGATGAGCTCCTCCAAAATGAACTCCCTCAAGACGAAGTCCTCCAGGATGAACTCCTTTAGGATGAACTCTCCCAAGATGAACTCTTTCAGGATGAACTCCTTCAAGACAAACTCCTTCGGGATAAACTCTCCCCTAGGCTTCAAATCTGATCTGATCAAATTCGATATTGGTTCAACATTCTATATTGGACTTTCTATCTATTGAACTTCATCAAGTTCAACCTTAGAGGCAACAGTTTCTTTACCAAGAAACTCCTTTTCCAAAAAGGTTATCCTAAGGCTGGCGAACACCTTTGGTTCATCAACATGGTAGAAATAGTATCCTTTGGTCACTTTTGGGTACCCTATGAATGTACACTTATCAAACCTAGGTCCAAGTTTATCTGTAATTAACCATTTGACATAAGTCGGGCACCCCCAAATCCTAAGATGTGAAAGTGCTGGCTTACGCTCTATCTATATCTCATATGGGGTTTTAACTAGAGACTTACTTGGAATCTTATTTAATAGATAACAAGTCGATTCGAGTGCATATCCCCAGAAGGATATCGACAAGCTAAAAAATCCCATCATGGATCGGATCATGTCTAATAGAGTCCAATTACTTCTTTCAAACACACCATTATGCTATGGTGTTCTAGGAGGAGTCCATTGGGAAAGAATCCCATTCTCTCCTAAATATGTGAGAAACTCACCAGAAAGGTATTCTCCTCCTCGGTCAGATTGAAGAGTTTTAATACTCTTTTTAGTTTATTTTTCTACTTCACTTCAGAATCGTTTGAATATTTCAAAAGAATCCAACTTATGTTTCATCAGAAAAACATATTCATATCTGGATAGATGATCATCTGTAAAAGTGATGAAGTAGACATATCCACCTCTGGCACTTATGCTCATTGGTCCATATATATCAGTATGTAGACCTAAGAGCTCATTGGCTCTCTCACCTTTTCCAGTAAAAGGTGACTTAGTCATTTTACTAAGAAGATAGGACTCATAGGTTGAAAGTAATTCATAATCACTAACTTCGAGGATTCTCTCTTGAGTCAACCTATTTATCCTGTTCTTATTTACATAACCTAGCCTATACTGCCATAAGTAGATATTTGATATACTATCTAATTTAGGATGCTTGCCAGTAGAATAGGCTACATTAACAGGTTGTGACAACATATATACACCATTGTTTAATTGTTCGTAGAAAATAGTAACACCATTCACAATGACATTACAAACTTGTTTCTTTATTGAAATTTCATAATTATTCATGGCCAAAAGGCCTACAGAAATGATATTTAAAAAGAAACTAGGATAGAAATGACAAACACTAAGAACAATGATATGAGATTCAAATATAAGTTTCAAAATTCCTAAAGCTAAAACTCGAACTGATCTTCCATCTCCAACGTTCAGGAATCTCGCACCTTGCTCGAATCTTCTACTAACCTGCAATCCCTATAATGAATTATAAATATGGTAAGGGCTACCGATATCCAATACCCAGTCAGTAATATCATAAATAGAGAAATTGCAAGGACTTGTCATATAAATACCTTGTCCAGCAATAGCTTGCTTCTTTCTCTACCTGTTCGGATCCAGGAAGACAATATACTGAGGACAGTTCCTCTTCCAATGCCCCGCTTCTTGCAAAAGAAGCATTCGGCCTGACTCTTATCGGGCTTGATCTTCCAAGTTTGGCCTAGCATAGATGTCCTAGCCTGAACTTGTACCTTCTTTGTTTTCTTCTTCTTGTTCTTCTTCTCTTTCCTAAAGGTCGAGAACTAGAAGACGAACCTCCGACTAAGTTCACCGACTCTTTATGGAGCTGGTGATCCTTCTCAAAGTTCTGAAGTAACCCCAGTAAGCTGTGGTAGTTTACTTCAGGCTTTGTCATTCTGCAATGAGTAAGGAAAGAAAGATAGAACTTTAGTAGCGAGTTCAGTATTGCATCTTTTCTAAGTGGTTCTTGCAAGAAAAAGTCGAGTTTGCTCAAGCACTCTATCAGCTCGATCATGTACAATACATGATTAGTGATAGAGGCTCCATCCCGCATTCTGGTGTTGAAGATGGAATAACTAGTCTTGTGCCTCTCAACATCATCGGGTGTGCCAAAAAAATTCTCCAACACTTGGAGCATTTCATTTGGTTGAGCTATCTCGAACCTACGACTAAACTCATCACTCATCGCAGCCAGCATAATACAGTGCACCGTGGTTCGGCCACTAAGCCACTTCTGATAAGTGTCTTTGACTGTTCCACATGCATTGATAGCTGGTTTCTAAGATGCAGGATCCGTTCATGCTCTAGGACAATCTTCAACTTTCGGTGCCAGCTACCAAAGTTAGATCCCACCAACTTATCATTATCCAACAATGATCGAAGCAATAGGGAAGTGGCCATGTTTGCACAAAGAAAAACCAAAATCTAATTAGTAATTGATTCATTAAATCTAAAGATTTGGACTTTAATCTAAAGGTTTCTCCCACTATTTTATTCGAATTGGTAGCCTCTACCTCTAATTCAAGGAATTACTCTAATTCCTTAATGGGTACTAGAATCCACATAGACTGTACACGAGCCCAACTTTGATTGGCTCACCCATGTACATCTAAGGGTAGGTTCATAACCAATTATTTCTCCAAATAATTTTTAGTAATTAAATTTTGCCCTAGGCCCTGATCAGTTGGCTTTGGCCTTCTCAAAAAAGGATCCGATTAGGTCCAACCATTAACATGACCATACTTAGCCCATCTAACCAATGAATGATCAGGCCCAACTTTAGTTGGCCCACCTGACCACCATTTAGAAAGATGTATCAAAGAGATCATATAATGAATGATAATTCAATCAACCGATAAGCACCAAGCCTTTGGGCCTCTAATGATTATCCAACTGATGGATCCATTATCATTCACTTTAATGGGAGGCTATGATCTAGTTATTATATAACTATTTCATTTTAGGGACCTAATAATTTTAGAGGATTTATTTATAGAAGTGAGTAGATCAGATTAACCAGCTTGTCATGATCATCCCATTGGCTTCACCAAGTCAGCTTAAGGGAGACCACTAATAGATTGGTCTAGGAGCACCTAAATTAGTCATACCGATTTACCTAGCTGACATGGGTCACCTTAAATAGTTAAGTGATTCAATCAAAACATAATCTCACCAAAAGGCCAGATAAGTTCGATCGGTGCGAGGGTCTGCCAAAGCTAGCCTTAGACACCATAAAAAATAGCCAGATAAGCGGGCTACCAATTAAAAATCACCGATCTGATTTATCTTAGATACCAACTAGTTTAATTAGTTTTAATTAGATCAACCTAATAGTTCGTGCTAGACCACGTAGCCAAGAATCAAGTCCATCTTGTGTCTTATTAAAGACATGGACTTGACCAACTACAACTATTATAATTGATCTAGAGAATCCTTGACCTAATCTAAGACAACAATTGATTAGATTTAGTCAATTCTCTAAATAAGTCCATTCTTTAATCTAACCCTAGGTCTAACCCAATTAATGGACCAAATCTCTACTAACCAATTTAATCCATGTGTTATGATTTGTGTCATCGGATTCACAATCCTAGATCCTAATCAATCAACTTCTTAATTCTCAATTAAGTTTTAGGTTGAAGGTTGGGGTTCAGCTTTTTGAAAATGATTTTTATATTTGTAAAATATTTTTATAACATGGTTCTATCAACCAAGTTGCATGTTTGATTCATAATCAATATGCAAGTAAAATAAACATAAAACTACTTTAGATCTAATCTAAATAGGTTCATGTAACTGAAACAGTTTCAATAATAATCAATCATAAATCTTCCTAGATCAAATCTAACATATTTATGATGATTGAAATCAAATTAAAATATTTTTAATCAGATCATAAAATTTCTTAAATCTAATCTAAAATTTTATGATCAATATTTTAGATCAGCACGTACTAGGACAACCTATTCACTATAAGAGATAAACCTTATAGTAGGACAACCTTATGGTAGTCCGTGCAGTCTAAAATATTTTATTTTTAGATTTAAAACTATTTTAAATCTATTAAATTATAAATAAAATTAGATCAAATCTAATAAATTTATGATTAAGGTCAGATCATCATGAACTAAGACAACCTTTTTCACTATAAGGAGTAAACCTTATAGTAGGACAACCTTATGGCAGTTCGTAAGATTTAAATTTTTTTTTAATTTTAGATTTAATAATTAGATTATAAATTAGATCTAATCTAAGATATAATCTAAACATGCATAAAAATCATGTAACAAGGATCTGGGCTCTGATACCAATTGAAGGAATCAGATCTAGAGTTTCACAGGTAGATCTTAAAACTTTTTCAAGATCATGTAGTGAAAGTCTTAAATAAATTAAATATTTATTTAAATAAATATGTAAACACCTAGATCTCAGATCTACTATATAATCAAGACATGATATTAAATCAAAAATTAAAATCAAACAAGAAAGAAAAGGTTGATCAAATCAATCAGGATCTACACTACATTAAATGCAGGTATGAAGTTAATAGATCAGATCTATTACTTGAGAAAGTTAGAAATTCTAAGTTACTGATCCAGGCTTGAGGATGAAGTCATGAGCCACACATGCATCCTGCCTCTAGGAGTCATCCACACGAGCCCACGAATATGATCAAAGATCCCGATGCAGGAAATCAGCACAATATGCTAGCACTGTGCTGATCTCTCTTCGACGGTTGATCCGATGCTTTCTTCTTTGAAACTTGGATACTCCAAAATACCAGAAGAAAAGAGAAAGATTTGTGATATTGAGATACCTCTCAAAAGATCACAAAAAGGGAGGAAGAGATCTGGAACAAAAGTCCTAGAAGAAGACCCTCTTCTTCTTCTTTGTTCTTTTTCTAGACACCCTGATTTGTGTTTTCAATATCTCCATGAACTAGATAAATTTTTCTCTAATTTTTCTACACCAAAGATGCCTCCCAAATGACTACAATATACAAAAATTTTAATAAAAAATTCTCTTTAAATAAAGAGATATGAAGAGTCTAAGTTAGGTCGAAAACCTAGACTAGGAAGGAGCAAATAAGAAAAGTTGTTGGGGTACCCCTCTTGGGCACCCCCACCTTTTTCTCTACCATGGACCAGCAAGGGGGGAGCACAAAAAATGTCCTCTTTTACCATGAAAATCAAAGAAAATAAGGAAGGATGCATTGGCACACTTATGGGAAGAGTTTTGGTTGACAAGGATTCTATCTCACAGAATCCTTAAGCAAAACTAATTCCCCTTTTGACTTGGTCTTCGAATAAACTTTCATATAAGAAAAAGGAAGAGAGAAGGGAGGCATGAGAAACCTTGTGTGTGGAGATTATTCACATAAAAACACAAAGAGAAAAGGGTGGGGCACGAGGATTAGGTGGCACAAGAAATAAGGAGTCCTAGTCACACTAGGCTATTTTTAGATTTAAAACTATTTTAAATCTATTAAATTATAAATAAAATTAGATCAAATTTAATAAATTTATGATTAAGGTCAGATCATCATGAACTAAGACAACCTTTTTCATTATAAGGAGTAAACCTTACAGTAGGACAACCTTATGGCAGTTCGTAAGATTTAAATTTTTTTTTAATTTTAGATTTAATAATTAGATTATAAATTAGATCTAATCTAAGATATAATCTAAACATGCATAAAAATCATGTAACAAGGATCTGGGCTCTGATACCAATTGAAGGAATCAGATCTAGAGTTTCACAGGTAGATCTTAAAACTTTTTCAAGATCATGTAGTGAAAGTCTTAAATAAATTAAATATTTATTTAAATAAATATGTAAACACCTAGATCTCAGATCTACTATATAATCAAGACATGATATTAAATCAAAAATTAAAATCAAACAAGAAAGAAAAGGTTGATCAAATCAATCAGGATCTACACTACATCAAATGCAGGTATGAAGTTAATAGATCAGATCTATTACCTGAGAAAGTTAGAAATTCTAAGTTACTGATCCAGGCTTGAGGATGAAGTCATGAGCCACACATGCATCCTGCCTCTAGGAGTCATCCACACGAGCCCACGAATATGATCAAAGATCCCGATGTAGGAAATCAGCACAATATGCTAGCACTGTGCTGATCTCTCTTCGACGGTTGATCCGATGCTTCCTTCTTTGAAACTTGGATACTCCAAAATACCAGAAGAAAAGAGAAAGATTTGTGATATTGAGATACCTCTCAAAAGATCACAAAAAGGGAGGAAGAGATCTGGAACAAAAGTCCTAGAAGAAGACCCTCTTCTTCTTCTTTGTTCTTTTTCTAGACACCCTGATTTGTGTTTTCAATATCTCCATGAACTAGATATATTTTTCTCTAATTTTTCTACACCAAAGATGCCTCCCAAATGACTACAATATACAAAAATTTTAATAAAAAATTCTCTTTAAATAAAGAGATATGAAGAGTCTAAGTTAGGTCGAAAACCTAGACTAGGAAGGACCAAATAAGAAAAGTTGTTGGGGTACCCCTCTTGGGCACCCCCACCTTTTTCTCTACCGTGGACCAGCAAGGGGGGAGCACAAAAAATGTCCTCTTTTACCATGAAAATCAAAGAAAATAAGGAAGGATGCATTGGCACACTTATGGGAAGAGTTTTGGTTGACAAGGATTCTATCTCACAGAATCCTTAAGCAAAACTAATTCCCCTTTTGACTTGGTCTTCCAATAAACTTTCATATAAGAAAAAGGAAGAGAGAAGGGAGGCATGAGAAACCTTGTGTGTGGAGATTATTCACATAAAAACACAAAGAGAAAAGGGTGGGGCACGAGGATTAGGTGGCACAAGAAATAAGGAGTCCTAGTCACACTAGGCTATTTTGACTTGATCAAACAAGGTCTTTTAACCAAATAAAAACAAGAGTAAACCAACCCAATTAAATAAGACCCTAACCTATTTAAAAACTTAATTAAATCAAATTAAATTATATTTAATTTTGATTTAATTTTCTAATCAAATTACAAAATTGGGTTGACCCGAGTCCTAGTTAGACTAGGACTAGTTCTTCGTTGCACTTGTCTTATCCAATAAGCCAATTGGACTTCATCCAATCAAGCCCAAACAAAATCTAATTAAATCATATTTAATTAAACTTAATCTCAACCTTCTGGCTTAATCAAATTAAGCCAATTAGCAATTAAATTGCTAATCGATCCTCCTGTAATACTTGCACTAGGTCAAACATTAATTGTATTGAACGTTTAACCCTAAAACGATTCTAAATCGCTGATCAACCTTCCGATGAGAATGTGAACTCTAATGTGTGTGATCTCATAGGTTCAAACCTAAGCTGGTAGCATAGGAACAAATTTCTATATCAATCGAAGTGACCATCTAGCAATGATACCCGACAACCAAATAGGTCGAAAGGTGTAGAACACCAACCTTAGAACACATGCGAATATAGTTTCCATATAATTCATCTCCTTGACCATAATGCTCTTAGGACACCTCAGAGTTCAACTATCAATTCTGATCAGGTTCTCCATATTATATTTTAAAATATCAAATCCATCTGATGGATTACCCAGGCCAAGGTTTTGCTATATTGAAATACAGTGATACATTCTTCTCCAACTCTTGGAGTGGTCAATTCCATCTTAATCACACTCCGACTTTGCAAGTACTTGACTATGCCTAGAAGCCTTCTGCTACTGAATTAAAAATTCAGTTAGTCTGGTACCAAAGCATAGTGAGTTGCTTGCAAGTCACTAAGGTGATCTCAGGTCTAAGGGATACTTATTCCTATATCCCATTAGAGATATTCTTGACAGTAGAATGCTTTGGAGTTGGTCACGTTCAATGATGATGTACCCATATATCTCACCTATATGCCATATCAATATCTCCATACTTCTTGGTTAAGAGGACAACCAACCTATATGGCATATAGCGACCTATGCTCGATAGACGCTATCATCCTAATTAACAACCTATCATTTGGTTGTGAACAAATTTAAGGACTAATCGATAAATCCTCTCTTTATTGAAACTAAATAGTCCTAAGAACTTCATCACAACAATGGAGTTTATTAGAAGACGTATATTTGTGATGAAAAAAGATGTCAAAATATTTTTTATTAATTAATAAATTAATTATAATATTTTAATCATTAATAGGTTGATGATTGGCTTTGGAACATAATTTTCAACATCAATAGCATAGAAAAAAAATTTTATACCAATCGAAGTGACCATCTAGCAATGGTATCTGATGGCCAGATTGGTCGAATGTGTAGAACAACAACCTTAGAACCCACGTGAATATAGTTTTCGCATAATTCATCCCCTTAACCAAAATGCTCATAGGACACCTTAGAGTTTAACTATCATCCCCGATTAAGTCATCCACATTGTATTTCAAGATATCAAATCCATCTCATGGATTACCCTGGCCAAGGTTTTTGCTATATTGAAATATAGTGATGCATTCTTCTCTGACTCTTGGAGTGGTCGATCCCATTTTGATTACTCAACAACTTTGCAAGTACTTGACTGTGCCTAAAAACCTTTCGTTATTGAATTAGAAATTCAATTAGTCCGGTACCAAAATATAGTAAGTTGCTTGTAAGCCACTATGGTGATCACAGGTCTGAAGGATATTTATACCTATATCCCATCAAAGTAATTCTCAATAGTAAAATGCTCTGAAGTTGGTCACATTCAATGATGATGTACCCATACATCTCACTTGTATACCATACCAGTGTCTCCACACTCTTTGGTAAAGAGGATAACCAACCTATATGGCATACAGTGACCTATGCTTGATAAACACTATCGTCTTAATTAATGGCGTATCATTTGGTCGTGAACAGTTTTAAGAACTAATCGATAAATCCTCTCTTTATCGAAACTAAATAGTCCTAAGAACTTCATCACAACAATAGAGTTCATTAGAAGATGTATACCTTATGATGAAAATATCAAAATAATTTTTTATTTATTAATAAATTAATTATAATTACAAGATAGCTCAACTATCAATAGACTGATAATTGGCTTTGGAACATATTTCTCAACACATCACCCACTGTGCAAATGGCTAAGGAGCACTCAGAGGTATGAGTTGTGAAGCTGGTTGTCTCTGAATGTTGACATTTCTCTAACATCGATCACATCTCTTCACATAATCTGTGGCATCCTATTGCATAGTCGGCTAGTAGTATCCTTGACGAAGTAGTTTGTAAGACTGATCTGGCCCCAAGGTGATTTCCACATACACCTTCATGGTCTTTCTTTAGTGCATAATCAGCTTCAGAGGATCGAAGACATCTAATAAGTGGCATGGAGTATGACCTCTTATATAGCTTATTCTCAAATAGGATATAACGAGATGCTTAGTTTCTCAACTTCTGAACTTCTTTTGGAATCCTAGGAAGTGTTCCCTCTTTAAGTTATAAAATAAGTGGGTCGATCCAATTGGGCTCAAGATCAACCTGCATCATAATTTAGGATTCTTTCAAGCTTGGGTGTTGCAGAACTTTAAAGAAGACTTTTAGAAATTCAGTTGGAGCTAGAGTAGCTAATTTGGGGCTTTAGGGATCCGCTAAATGTCAAAGCTACTAAAGACCAAAATTAGGCTCCTTACTTCTTTTAAGTATCTCTTCATAATTTCCTCCCGAGCTTCATAATTACTATTAACTTGCTCCACTACTAGCTGAGAATCGATGTAGACTTTCACATGATTTGCTTCTAATTCTTTAGCTATTCTCAACCGAGCGATCAGAGCTTCATATTTAGCTCCATTATTATTATGGAGAACTCGAAGCATAGCGCATAGTCAATAATAACTCTCTCAAGATTGATTAAAATCAGGCTTGTGCTCGCTTCTGAAGCATTAGATGAACTATCTACATATAGAGCCCAGAAGTTCTTAGGGAGGTTTGCTCTTTTTTTAATGAGGTTCATTTGAGAATCAAAAGTATAAACTTCTTGCTATTCAGGTTCGATGGGATCCAGAATGGTGCATTCTATCATGAAGTCAGGCAATATTTGAGCTTTAATGGATGGCTATGACTGAAAATTGATATCAAACTTGGTGAGCTCAATCACCCATTTTGCTATTCTCCTAGAGGTATCAGGCTGATGAAGAACTGCTTTAATAGGTTGATCAGTGAGAAGCATGATCGTATGCCCCTAGAAATAAGGTCGAAGCTTATGGGCTGCAATCAACATGACATAAGTTAATTTTTCTAATTTTGTATACCTTGTTTCAGCATCCCTCAGAACTCGGCTTATGTAGTAGATAGGCTTCTAGATTTTTGCCTCCTCTCCAATCAGGATAGCTCCAATTGTTACAGGTGACACCGCCAAATATAAGAATTCTTTACTAGGTTTGGGTTTGGCAAAGAGAGAAGGTGAACCGAGATAGTTCTTCAATTCCTCAAAGGCTTGCTAACACTCAGGAGTCTAGCATAAGTTTTTTGGCTGCTTGAGCACTTGAAAGAAGGGCATGCAGTGCTTGACCGATCTCAAAACTAGCCGATTTAGAGCCGCGACCTTCCCTATCGAGCATTAGACCTCTTTTATTATTTTTGGTGCAGCTATTTCTTGAATAGCTCTGATCTTCTCAAGATTTGCTTCAATACCATGCCTTAACACCATGAATCCTAGAAACTTTTTTTAGGTTAGTCCGAAGGCACACTTAGTTGGATTTAGCTTTATCTTATACTTTCGAAGTGTGTTGAAGGTCTCCTCAAGGTCGGCAATATGATTTGCTGAAGAACAACTTTTGACCAGCATGTCATCCACATAGACCTCCATATTGCAGTTGATTTACTCTTTGAAGTTCTTATTCACCAGGCGTTGATAAGTGGCGCCTGCATTCTTTAGTCCAAAGGTCATAACCTGTAACAATGAAGAAGATGGTCAGTAATAAAAGTAATTTTTTTCTCATTCTCTATTGCCATCCGGATTTGATTATAACTAGAGAAGGCATCCATGAAAGTGAGGAGCTCATGGCTCGAAATAGCATCCACCAGTTGATCAATTCTAGGTAGAGGATAGCTGTCCTTTAGGCAATCTTTGTTCAAATCTATAAAATCTATGCACATCCTTCACTTGTCATTTGCTTTCTTGATGAGGATGATATTTACAATCCAATCTAGATAGGATACTTTTTAGATGAAATTGGCTTTAAGAAGCTTATCAACTTGGTCCATGATGGCCTTTTGCCATTTTGGTGTAAAGCTATGCTTCTTTTGCTTTACTGGCCAACATTTTAGATCCATGACTAGATGATGTTTTATTACTTCTACATTAATAAAACAATATGAAGACGACGAGCTATCCAACATTTTAGATCCATGATGACCTTGCATATCCACAGGTATCCAGACAAAGACATTGGCATTCTTTCATAAGAAGATGACGAGCTGCTTCCTTACTCTCTCTTCCAAGTTAGAGCCGATTTGAACAATATGACCTTCATTTCCATCATTCAAAGAAACTACAACAAGGTCGTTGATTGGATTCCCCTGCTCTTCAGTCAGGTCATCACGAGTATCAAGTCCATGTACTGGATAAGGATCTGCTAGCTTTCCTCCTTGCAAGGCAATGGTGTAATAGTATCGCACCAATGCTTGGTCTCCTTTGACTTCTCCAACCTTATGGCTTGTTGGAAACTTCATCATTCAGTAAAAGATCGAAACCATAGCCCAAAGTGCATTTAAACTAGGTTGGCCGAGAATTGCATTATAAGTAGAAGGAGCCTTTACTACTAGAAAATCAACTTAGACCTTTGATTGCTTTGGATACCGACCTGCCAAAATAGTAAAATTATTATTCCTTCAACTGGTACTGCATCACTAGTAAATCCCACTAACGAAGAGCTTAGTGATCCCAAACGACTGTCGGGAATAGACATTTTAGAGAATGCATCATAAAATAAAATATCAGCAGAGCTTCCATTATCAATTAAAATGTAGTGTACACCATAATCAGCAATGTTCAAAGTAACTATAACCATATCATTGTACGAAAATTGAACCCCTCGTGCATCTTCTTTGGTGAAAGTGATGAGCTCCTCAGTCCTCTGCCTCTTTGCTAGCTCTATAGATCTATTGACCTCCCCCTACTGATGTCCCCCAGCAATAGTATTGATGATTCCAAGCAGGGGCCAATCTCCTTGCAGCTCATCTATTTGAGGTAGTTCAGGCTACAGCAGGGTTCTTGGCCAATCTTTCCTTCTTTCTAACCGACATCGGAGGAGCCGATCTAGATAGCCCCTTCAAGTTAACTCCTCGATCTCATCTTGGAGTTGGATGCATTCTTTAGTATCGTGATCGTCGTCACGATGGTAGAGGTAGTACTTATTGGGGTTGTGCTTAGCTAGGTGAGTCTTCATTCTCTCCGACCTCGGCAACTGCTACTTTATTTCCATCACCACTTGAGTCTTGGGAGCATTCAAAGGAGTATAATTATGGAACCATCGGGGAGGGGAGTTCTATCATGCCCTCTAATCAAGGCTTCTTAGTCGATGTGCCTGAGGTGGAGTTCGGGCCTATCTGCACTCGAAAGGGTTCTAGAGCATGATCGAGCTTCACCTGGCTTTTCAATTATTATGGGCTTGCTAGATTCATCCACCTGTCGCTCTCCCACGGCCTCTTCATCCTTCAGTTTGAAGGTTTCCTCCACTCAAGCATAGCCTTCTACTCGGGCTAACATGTCGGCAAAGTTTCAGGGGCACTTCTTCTCCAAGAAGAATAGAAGATTCTGGAGGCCGTCCTTCAGTATGGCCATAGCAACTGATTGGTCTTGGTTTCGGACCTCTAGGGTAGCAATATTAATGAGAAAGTCCAAATCTCATCTCTGATGCCAGTAGCTGATAAAATAAGCTATAAATTGGTGGCTTAATTGATCAAAAAAAGATGATATCCAATTTGAGGCTCGAGTACCAGTTTCTTGTTACTTCCGTCAAAGTAGAAGGTAAAGCTTGGTACAGAATGATGTTAGGCACGCCATGGAGTAGCATCATGATCCTGAAAGCTTTGAGGTGGTTGACTAGGTCAGTGGTCCTATCATAACTTTCAAACTAGGGGAGTTTGAAGTTTGACGGGATGGGCTCTTGCATGATGTAAGTAAAGAAAGGAGGATCGATACAGATGTCATCTTGATGAGTGGAGGCGATGTGGTGGAGTTCATCGATCCGTTGGTTTATTTCTTTAAGCTTCTAATTGAGAATATCATCTCGATCATGGATCTCATAGCATGGTTGGCTAGAGGGGGGTAATGATTTTTTAGAGGTGGAATCATGATCTGAACAGGAACTCTCTACTCTCTGCTTTTCCTTCCTAGAAGTCATTGACCGACTCGCCTAGGTGGATCTTTCTAGCACCAGATCTTGACATTTTGGTGGGGGCCTCTCCAATTGAACTAGTGTTGGGGGCTATTGCATGGCCTATACTGCCTCAGTAAGGCCCTTAACCTGCTGCATCAGCAAGTTGAATTACTCCAGATCCACCACGGCTGGTGGTGGTGGTTGTGATACCAGTGATGAGGTCAGAGCAGGCTGATCCAGCTGAGATCTTGCAGCAGAGGTGGTAGATCACCAGGTTGAAATTCTCTTGGACAGCATCTTATCAGAACACAAGAAAGATAAGAGAGAAAAGAATTGCAGAATTGGAGAGGAGAGGAAGAAGATAAACTCGACTAGGTACTCCTTTAAGAATAAGGGCTCAGATGTTCTTTCTTCTAGCACCAATCTTATTGGTGCAGAAAATGGTACTAACATTGGAGTTTGCTAGAGCCGGTGAAGATGAGGTCATCGATAAAACTTGTAAGATAAATTCCAAATCGAAGGTGGGTGGCTCCCGCAGAACCCTCTGATGGTCAAGTTTGTTCTTCGACCAATAAGAATGGAGTACTCAGGAGATTTAAGAATAGAGAGGAGAGCTTAGAGAAAAAACGTATCTAGAGGATCCCTTATATAGGTAGAACTTATAATAGAATGAAAGTGACAACCATAATAGAATACTAGTGGGTCATTCGAGTCATATGGAGTTTGTTATGGAGAGTGGGCTGTCGTTTGTAATGACTTGTAAGCGGTTGAGTTTTATTTGTTGGAGCTCGGATGTGGCTTCGACTATTAGCAGGTCGCATATGTTGAGATGAAGAGCTTGGAGCTAGGTTGGCCAAACTTAGAAATTAGCTTGTGAATGGCAGGTGGCGAATCTTTAGCTAGTTAGAATCTACTAGTGCTGCCTTTAATAGCTTCGAGGAGTTCATCTATCTTCGAAGTCAGCCAATGATTGATGGGAGCTTTCAAGCTGGAGGCCAGAGGGAATCATTGAGCTTTCCAAATCCTCATTAGATTTTCTGAAGGAATTCGGCTGGCTTTGAGATTGATGGATGAATGCTTTATTTTTAGAAGCTCTACTGCCCTCAAGATCAGCCTAGAGTTTGGATTAAAGGAGTGATGTGACTCTAGTTGCTGTTCTAGATTGAGAATCAGATTTGTGTGGATGATGAAGTTCTTTCACTGTTCAAATTCATCCCATCGACATGCATGGTGCAGGCTGGCTAGATCTATAATTGTCAGAAAGAGATAAAGAAATTTGGCCACACAAGAGTTCTGCCATTATCCGTAGAGTAAAGAAGTTTGATTGGGATAGAATCTGACTTGGAAGGAATTTGGCTGGGAGAGGTTCCTACTACAAGGTTAAGGGTGAAGGAAAAACACTATTTTTTGCCGTAGGATCGTGCAGATTTAATCAGATCTGAGGAAGATTTTTCTAAAAATTCTTAAACAATCCAATCAGATCTAAGAGTTCTTAGATCTAATCATGGTGATTTGATATTAAAAATTAAAAGTTAAAATTAAATCAGATTTAATTTAAAGTATCTGATTGGATAATCTGATTACCATGTAATGATCCTATTGATTCCTGAGGTTCTAGAAGGAGCCACGCACGTGCTTGACCTCTACCGGTATCCACTCAGGCAGGATCTAAACATTTTCTTCACACAAACTTTTTCTCCAAAAATTAGATTTGGATCTGATCCGAAGAACCTTCAAAACTATTTCTGAAGATAGCCCATCCATCACACGAACACTGTCGCGTAGATCCTGAATATTATGCCAAAAATGTTGGACCTTCTTCTTAGATTTATGCCAATTTTTTTAGACTTGTAGAAGAGAAGAAGAGACAGGATAGAGGGATCATGGGATATCAGGGATGGCAGATTTTGGGCATGGAAAATTATTTCTTGCATTGAATGCACTTTGACGTGAGAAAGGCTTTTATGTCCAATGCCTACTTAAAGTCTATTTTGATCAAAATAACTTATTTATTTTATTATTAGGACTCTAAGACTTATTCTCCATGAAAAACCATCAGATATTATCTATTTTTTTCACCAAAAATGATTCAAAAAGGTATCACCATGAGTAGATAAGGAAGAGTCCACTGCGCCTAGGACTCTTCCCTCAAGAATTTGATCCAAATCAAACTCTGTCATAACTCAATCTAGACACCTCCAAAAATTATAAAATTTGGTACACCCAATGTATTACTCGTGATCAATAATATATCCAAAAACTAGATCAAAATAATTTCTAAAACATTTTCTAGAAGCATATGATTAGGTGACCCTCAATTCTTTCAAACAGGTCAACTTTTGACCATAGTCCAATTTGACTATGAATGGATTTAATTTCTATGATTAATCTGCCCTGGACTTATTTCAGTCAGATGAAAATAAATTTATTCTAAATACAAGAATGAGTCAAATCAAATTTGACTTGATTGTGATGAATCAGAAAGATTTCAGAAGGAGAAAGTCAGGCTCAATCTTGTGCTAGCATGATTACCTTGAATCGATTGGATCTAATCCTAATCAATCAAACTGGCTTAGCTCAATTAATGACATCTAGACCCAAAC
This sequence comes from Cocos nucifera, assembly GCA_006176705.1. Classification (NCBI taxonomy): domain Eukaryota; kingdom Viridiplantae; phylum Streptophyta; class Magnoliopsida; order Arecales; family Arecaceae; genus Cocos; species Cocos nucifera. The sequence goes on along the minus strand of QRFJ01000232.1, from coordinate 597,102 downwards.
CCTTGTTTGTGACCCAGTTAGGTTCAATTCTGTATGGTAATAAGATATGTCGTGATCTCCATCATCAACATCATCAAAATACCTTTCGATGGACCAAAATTTTTTTGATTCATACAATTAGAATGATTGATCATCGAAATTATCCTAATTGCTCCCAAAATCCACCAATGACACCTAGCAGTTTATGGTGGCAATCCATCAGAACTGAAAGCAAATCTCTTAATACGGTTACCCGTGTGATCGGGTTCTTCTATCTTGAGCTCCGATAGAATTAGGGTTAAGGTGAACTCGTCAAACCCAATGTCCATCATATGAATTAATTATTCGATTCGAGTCCAATATGAAACCCTAATAGAAACTCTTTCTATCATCTTCACTCTGCCATGGCCATAGGCTTATGGACTCAATCTCATGATTATCATAGAGCTACTTATCATCTATCGAGGTAGATAGATCCTCTATTGGTGCAATCCAATTTCTACAATGAACATGTATAGCCAGCATGCACCTTAGGATACCAAATGGCTAGGAGACCAAGTTATGGTGTAGTCAAACTATAACACCCTTAAGGTGAACTATCGATGCACCTCAGGTCAAAGATCCAGACACACCACTACAACATCGAGTCAGTCATCGACGAGAAGGTAGACTTCCTTATGACTACTTGAGGTGGTGGTCATGCTTAGTGCCCTCGTTCTTTAAGGAGTACCTATACTCTCGCTCTGGTGTCTCCACACTATAGACTCAAGACATGTCTATCCTAAGAAAGCAATCGTACACCAACCTTCCAGATCGATCACCATCCTCATGATGATCCTACAGTCGGGAGCAGTTTATGAGTTAATTATGAAAATTCATGTCCTAAATTTTCAACTCTTGAAAATATGAATTGTTATTACTACTAACTCAAAGGATGTATCACAGACACTTTTAAATACATACTATCATAAAAAATAACCTATTTATTAATTTATGATCAATATTATAAATTTGCCCATAGAAGTGTACTACAAGTGACAGTCTGGCTTCTAAGGAACACATCTAACATACTCCCACTTGACCTAAACAAATCTAAGTCTTATCTTCTCAAGGTGGGCTTTGATCTTCTGCTGGCTCAATGACTTTATTACCGGATCAGCCGCATTATCTATAGTGTCGACTCTCTTGACCTCGACGTATCTCTTCTCGAGGTAATCATGGATGAGATGGTATCGCTGCTCGATGTGCTTAGATTTCTGATGAGACATTAGCTCCTTAGCTAGGGCTATGGTGCCATTATTATCGCAGTACAGAGGGCTGGCATCTGATAGCATCACTTCGAGCTCTATGGTGAACTTCTTGTACCAGAATGCCTCCTTTGCAGCTTCCGACGTAGTGATGTACTCTGCTTCCATGGTGGAATCCGCTATCACAGTCTGCTTGGAACTCTTCTAGCTGACAGCACCACCATTGCACACAAAATAAACTTCCAAATGTCGACTTTCGGTCATCTATATCGGACATAAAATTTGAGTCTGTATACCCTTAGACCTGGTGTTCTCTATTACCAAAGACTAGAAACATATCCTTAATCCTTCTCAAGTACTTAAGGATACATTTCACAGAAGTCCAGTGCTCTTCACCTAGATTCGACTGATACCTGCTCGTGACACTCATAGCATGCGCAATATCAAGTCGTGTACATTGCATGACATACATAAGGCTTCCTATTATTGAAACATAAGGGATCTTGCTCATGCGTTCAATCTCCTTGGGTGTGTTGGGACACATCTTCTTGGAGAGATGAATGCCATGTCTGAAGGCACCAATCCCCTCTTAGAGTTTTTCATGCTAAACCTCTTTAGCACCTCCTCTATGTATATCTTCTATGAGAGACCCAACATCCTATTTGTCTCTACAGACCTTAATTTCTAGAATAAAGGATGCCTCTCCTAGATTTTTCATGGAGAATACTTTAGACAACCACATTTTGACTATAGTCAACATGAGAATATCATTTCTAATTAGGAGAATGTCATCCACGTACAGTACGAGAAATACAACAGCGCTCCCACTGATCTTTTTAAAAATACAGGACTCCTCTTTGTTCTTGATGAATCCAAATGATTTGATCACAATATTGAAACGAGCATTCCAGCTCCGAGATGCTTGCTTAAGTCCATATATGGACTTTTGCAGCTTGCAAACCTTATGATCAGTATCACTGAATGTGAAATCCGACGACTGTTCCATATAGATATCTTCCTTAAGATATCCATTTAAGAATGCCATTTTCATGTCCATCTGCTAAATTTCATAATCAAAATAGGCTGCAATAGCAAGCAATGTGCGGATGAATTTGAGCATGGATACTGATGAAAAAGTATCCTGATAGTCAATGCCTTCGTGTTGACTATACCCTTTTGCTACGAGCCTTGCTTTGAATGTTTCTATATTTCTATCGGCACCTTTCTTTCTCTTGAAGATTCATTTACACCCAGTAAGTACTATACCTTCAGGTGGATCTAACAAGGTCTAGACTTGGTTCGAGTGCATTGAGTCAATCTCTGACTTCATTGCCTTCAACCATTTCTTGGAGTCGATATCTGATATTGCCTTACCATAGGTTTTGGGATCATCACCATGAACTCCTTTTCTTGTGAGGAATATTTTCTCTACATCCTCTGAAATAGTACCTAAGTACCTTTCAGGGGGACGAAAAATCTTTTCTAATCTACGAGGTGGATGAGGTAGTGATTGGACTGGCTCAGTCTGATTGGGTTCCATAGGTTCCTTGGCTCGTGACTCTTAGGAGACTTTCTCCTCGAGCCTAATCTATCTTCCGATGCCATTATCTTAAATAAACTATTTTTCAAAAAAGATGGCGTGTCGACTCACAATCACATTGTGATCTTTTGGGAGATAGAAAAAATATCCTAATGACACTTTAGGATATCCAATAAATCGAGCTTTAAAGGACCTAGACTCTAATTTGTTCGCCTGTTGTCTCTTGACATGGGCCGGACAACCCTAAATTCTGAGATGACTAAGACTTAATTTCTTATCATGCCATATCTCATACGATGTGGTGGAAATGATTTTAGATGAAATCCTATTCAATAGATATATAGTGGTCAACAGACTATGTCCCCAAAGAAACTCAGGAAGGTCTGTGAAGCTCATCATGGATCAAACCATATCTAATAGGGTTCGGTTTCTCCGTTCTGAAGCCCCGTTGAGTTGAGGCATTCCAGGTGGAGTCCATTGTGAGACTATGCCATTGTTCTTAAGATAGTCTAGGAATTTTCGACTACGGTATTTGCCTCCTCAATCTGATTGAAGAATCTTAATGGATTTTTCTATTTATTTTTCTACTTCGAGTCTAAATTTCTTGAACTTTTCAAAAGCTTCAGACTTGTCTCACATCAAATATACATACCCGTGCCGAGATATATCATCAATAAAGATGATGAAGTGATGTAATTGCCCTTGGCTGGCACATCAAATGGGCCGCATACATCAGTATGTACTAGGGCAAGAAGGTCTGTGGCCCTATCCCCATGTCCCACAAAAGAAAGCTTGGTCATTTTGCCATGAAGGCATGATTCATAAATCAGATATGACTCAAAAAGTCAACGGACTCAATAGCTTGGATTTCTCCAATTTGTTAACCCTGTCTTTAGCTATATGACCTAGCTTAAGGTGCCAAAGATACCTATCATTTAGACTATCTCCAGATCACTTTGATCCTATGGCATTCATATTTTGTTTGATATTAAAAATAGAAACATTAATATATAACTGATAGAGACCATTTATAAGGAAACCACTTGCAATTTTATTTCTTTAATAAGAAATATTACAATGGTCCTTAAGAAAACTAATTACATAGCCTTTTAGTACTAAACATAAAATGAAAATCAAATTCCTACTTGCTGCAGGCATATAAAAATAGTCCTTAAGTACTAAGTCTAATCCTGATGGTAATCGTAGAGGATAGGTTCCCATGGCTACAGCAGCAACTCTTGCTTCGTTTCCAACATGTAGGATCATTTCACCATCCCTCAGCCTCCTGCTATCTTCATAACCCTACATAGAAGTGCATAAGTGAGCACTAGAACCAGAGTCAAGCATCTAACTGGATGCAGCAGAAGAAATTGTAAGATTAGATTCTATAACGAGCATACCTCTAGAAGGACCTGCCTCCTTGTTCTTCAGGCTGGCCAAGTAAAGAGGGCAGTTTCACTTTCAATGGCCGTCAGTATTGCAATGAAAATATTTTTTTTTATCAGCGGCCTTCTTCTTTAGCCTCTGCCTTCTTCTTCTTTCACTCCTTCCACCTTCTGCTTTTTCGCAGACTTCTTCTTCTTTCCAAAAAGACTTTCTCTTGGAAGAAGTTTGCATTCCATAGCAAGTACTGAGCCTTTAGAACCTTTTCATAGAAAGCTCAGTAGTAACCAAGCATATTCATAAGTTCAGCCTAAGGTATTTCTGAAGTTTATGCATATGGTAGTTTCATGATGAACTGCCCATATGCATCAGTCAAGGATTGCAAGAATTATATCATTCTGCAGATCCTGAGTCCTAACTTCACTCGAGCTTCTCAAGCTCTTCCAAGTCCTTGATCATCATCAGATAATGATCTTGGACTGACTGCCCATCATGCATCTTAGCCTTGAATAGTCATTTAGTGACTTGATACTTGGCTGCTCGACTCTGTTCACCAAACAATCTCTTGCAGGTGAGCCAACATTTGGTGAGCAGTCTTGATATCTTCATGTTGGCGCTGAAGCTCATCAGACATCGAGCCCAACATGTAATATCTGGCCTTTGTTATCTTCATCCATCCACTTCTTCCAAGAGATGCTCTCTGATTCAGCGGATGGATGGAGCTGGTAAGGTGGGAGGGATCCTAATCCAATACATGAGTTAACTTCTCGAAATCCAAAATAATTTTAAAGTTTCAGAGCCAATCCTTATAGTTGGGTCCGATCAATCTATGGGTGTCCAGCATACGGGCTAGTGGGTTGGATGCAGACATTTTTCTATAGAGAGTCAAAGTTTCTAGTTAGATTTTATAATTAAACTTAAATAATTTATTTAAAAATTTTATTTTTAAATAAATTAGGCTCCCACTATTTACTCGAATCCTTACACTTCCTTGGCAGAGATGCGAAAATCTCCATGATTATAGATTTCTAGTTGGTGTGTGGTCCCACCAACTGACTCACCACCTCACCTAACAATTATTGGTGATGGGTCAATCAACGAGTAGACAACTTTTGTCTAATAATTTTTTAATCATGGTGAACCCAAACTTGATCTCTAATTCATGAATCTCATCATGTTCAGAATATTGATCCACTTCTTAATTAAGTCAGAACCACCATTTGCATAGATTGGATTCTTGATTGGATCCCTCACCGTATCCAAAATATTGAGCCCAAACCATCCTCCAACCCATAGCATCTAATGCCTAATAGACATAGTTGTGTCTTCCTGGTGCAACTGAACTACTATATCCAATCGAGAATAATCAACCTTGAGAAGGGCCCGCATATCTACAATAGTGGAAGATCTTAGACTTAATATTTTCTTAGGAAGATTTAATTTAGATCTTTTTAAAAACTTGACTTGACTTAGTCATAACAATTATGACTAACCTAGTGGCATGGATTGGCTCGAATTGTTGGCCACCTCAAATCAAAACTGGATCGACACAAATGGCTAGGTAAGTGAGACCGATGGAAGGGACATGCCATTAACTTGATAAGAATGCATTCAGATTGAGTAGCACCCAATTAAAAATCAATCGATCGTATCTACCAAACTTATCTTGACACCAAATTGTCGAATCAGAATCAATTGGATTAGCCCACAATCCAAGCTCGAACCATGGAGCCAAATTAGGTCTTGATTTAATCGAGTCACATCTCAATATGATTTGATCTTGACCTTGAATTAATCCTATTAGGCTGGTCAAATCTAACCTTTCTTTGATCCCACCTAACCAACTCTTGATTTGGTTTGATCAACCACTAGACGTAATTAAGCTACCCAAGCCCAAACCCAATTTTATGAATGTCTTAGATCTAAAAATTTATAATTTTAGATCTAATTAATTTAATTCTTAATTCTTTTAAGTTAGATTTAATTATATAAAAATTCTAGGTTTCAATCTAGGGTATTTGATGCGTGCGTGGGCGAGTGACTCCGAACAGAAAATTTCAGGATTGCGCGATTTTGGGAAAATGGGCGTAACTTCCTCAATATAAGTCGGATTGACCCGATTCCAAAAAAGTCACAGATCAAGGACTCGTTTTGAGAGTTTCCACAAATAAGCTCTGTGGAGTGAGCGATTCTGGGAGGAAGTGGACGAGGCACTGTGTTTGTGGGGATGTGTGTAACTCGAGGATATGGAAGGTTTATCACCTAAGCCTAAAGGCATAAGCCACCAGCCAAGGATAAAGGACCGAGATAGTTGCAGTTCACCACCAAGGCTTAAAGGAAATTCCACCGGCCAAGGATAAAGAACTGTTTGATTCACCACCAACGACGTTGGATAAAGAATCGAGATAATAATTCAACTCACAAAGAGGAATTTTCATTCATTCAACCAGTCTGATTACAAAATGAGAATATGTCTCATTATATAGATATTAGACTCAGAATTGAAAACAACATGGGAACTACCCAAACATTAAAGACTAAACAAAACTGAAATAGCATTAAAGGTCTAGGAACTAGGGAATGCAATAAATGACATGGGGACTAGGAGTCTTATCTCTTCAGCCTTCAAAATTCGTCCACCAACAATAACTAGCAAATATCTACTTCCAAAGAGCATTAAATCACTATGGAACTTATCCTGAATAACTCCCCTTTGATATATCATCGATCAGCAACGAATTTTGATATTGGTATCATCATTCCTTAACCCATCGAAGCAAGTTGTAACCGAAGTTAGTCTTGGCATGAATAAGTACCGATAGTGTTTGTTTTGCCGAAGGAATCTGCTCAGGACTTAAGGATTGATCAGTAGTCTCGGATGCTCCCGCATCATTCCCCCCGGGTTGTTTGAGATTTGTCCTCAAATCTGACAAGTCATCATCCTCCAAGTAAGGAGAAAGATCACCTACATTAAAAGTTGCCGAAACTCCATATTCTCCAGGAAGATCAATCTTGTAAGCATTTTCGCCAATTCTCTCGAGAACTTCAAATGGACCGTCAGCTCTAGGCATAAGCTTATTCTTCCGCTGAGAAGGAAATCTTTCCTTCCTTAAGTGTAACCACACAAGATCACCTGGTTGGAAATGAGCCTTCCTCCGATGTTTATTAGCTTTCTTCCTATAAGACTCGTTAGCCTTCTCGATCTTGCTTCGAATCTGCTCATGGAGTTTTTTCATTGATTCAGCTCTCTCTTTGCCATCAAAGTTCACTTGTGAATTGGATGGAATAGGAATTAAATCAATCGGTGTGAGCGGATTGATTCCATACACAACTTCGAAGGGTGATCGACCAGTAGTATAACTCGGTGATCGATTATAAGCGAACTCAGCATGTGCAAGCTTCAAATCCCAATCTTTTAGAGATTTACTAACCATTCCTCGAAGTAACGTAGTGAGAGTGCGATTGGTTACTTCCGTTTGGCCATCGGTTTGAGGATGACAAGTGGTGCTGAATAGAAGTCTGGTTCCAAGCATTCTCCATAAGGTCTTCCAGAAATAACTTAAAAACTTAGAATCACGATCAGATACAATGGTCTTTGGTACTCCATGAAGGCGAATGATCTCCTTGAAATAAAGATCAGCCACATGAGATGCATCATCCGTCTTGTGACATGGAATAAAATGAGCCATTTTAGAAAACCGATCAACGACCACCATAATGGCATCTTTTCCCCTCTGAGTTCTTGGAAGAGCCACAATAAAATCTATGCTCACATCTTCCCAAGGCTGTAATGGTACTGGGAGGGGAGTATACAGCCCTTGATGGAAATGACTCTTTGCTCTTTGACAAGTTGCACACCTCAAGATGATAGCATGTACCTCTCCACTCATCTTTGGCCAATAAAAGTGCTCTTGAAGGATTTCAAGAGTTTTGTTCACGCCGAAGTGACCAGCCAAACCTCCACCATGTGCTTCTCGGATCAACAATTCTCTAAATGAACTCTTCGGCACACATAATCGATTTCCCTTGAAAAGGAAGCCATTTTGGAGAGAATATGTACCTTGAATTCCATGTTTGCAACTATCGATAATAGTAGAGAACTCCGGGTCTTCAGAATATAGTTCTTTCATGGATTGAAAACCAAGAATTCTAGAATCAAGAACAGCAAGCATACAGTATCTTCTTGATAAAGCATCCGCAACAACATTAGTATGGCCAGGTTTATACTTCGAAACGAAAGAAAAGGATTGAAGAAATTCTACCCATTTGGCATGCCTTGAGTTGAGCTTGCGTTGGCCACTAATAAACTTCAAAGCCTCATGATCAGAATGAAGTACAAACTGTTTAGGCCTCAAATAATGACTCCAATGATCAAGAGCTCTCACAATGGCGTAGAACTCCTTATCATAAGTTGAGTAGTTCTTCTTCGAATCAGTTAACTTTTCACTGAAATATGCCAATGGTCTTTGTTCTTGAACAAGAACAGCTCCAATGCCAACTCCACTTGCATCACATTCAACTTCAAATACTTTATCAAAATTAGGAAGGGCAAGAACGGGGGACTCACATAGCTTCTGTTTGATGAGTTCAAAAGCGTCATGAGCAGCTCCTGTCCATTCAAAAGAACCCTTCTTCATGCATTCAGTGATAGGGGCCATGATTGTACTGAAGTTCTTCACAAAACGATGATAGAAAGAAGCAAGGCCATGAAAACTCCTTACATCGGTAATGGATTTCGGAACCGGCCAGGTTTTCATTGCATCCACCTTCAATTGATCAACGGAAATTCCATCTTTCGAAACCACATATCCAAGGAATATAATGCTGGAAGAGAAGAACTCACACTTCTCCATTTTGGCATAAAGCTTCTGTTCTCTCAAGGCTTTAAAGACCTGTTTCAGATGAGAAATATGCTCCTCTTCGCTTCGACTATAAACAAGGATATCGTCAAAGTATACAACAACAAATCGACCAATAAAGGAACGAAGAACCTCGTTCATAAGCCTCATGAAAGTACTTGGAGCATTAGAAAGTCCGAATGGCATAACCAACCATTCATATAAACCTCCCTTAGTCTTGAAAGCTGTTTTCCACTCATCTCCTTCCCGCATTCGGATCTGGTGATAGCCACTTCGCAAATCTATCTTCGAAAACACAGTAGAACCATATAATTCATCAAGCATATCATCAAGTCTAGGTATAGGATACCTATACTTAATAGTGATGTTGTTGATGGCTCGGCTATCGACACACATTCTGAATGTTCCATCCTTCTTTGGTACGAGTAGAGCCGGAACAGAACATGGGCTCATACTTTCTCGAACATATCCCTTGTCGATAAGTTCATTGACTTGTCTTTGCAACTCCTTTGTTTCCTCCGGGTTGCATCTATATGCTGCTTTGTTCGGTAGAGGGGCACCGGGCAGCAAGTCAATTTGGTGCTCAATACCTCTTATTGGAGGTAATCCAGATGGCAATTCTTCGGGGAACACATCTGCAAAGTCTCTTAACAAGGAATGCATTTTCGGATGTATAGGTCTCTCTTTCTCACTCTTTTTCTCAACCATAAGCAAAGCAAATACATTTTTCTGTTTGGTAATGGCTCTCTCAACCTGTGTTTTACTCAAGAAAAGATTTTCCTTACTAGTGTTTCCCTCCCCAGGTTGATTTCGATGTAGCATGCTCGGTTTCAAAGATTCAAGAGTAATGCATTTTCGTTCCTTGTGAAAAGAGTATGTGTTTTTATGCCCATCATGTACAGCCTTTCTATCATATTGCCAAGGTCTACCTAACAACAAGTGACAAGCATCCATGGGAATAACATCGCACAGAACTTCATCTCGATAATTCTTCCCAATGGAAAATGATATAAGGGCTCGTTTGGTTACCTTCACATCACTTCCTTTGCTAAGCCACTGAAGCTTGTAAGGTTGAGGATGTTTCGATGTTGGTAGCTTCAGTTTTTCAATCATGGTTGTCGAGGCGACATTGGTGCAGCTTCCTCCATCGATAATCATCGTACACACCTTCCCGTTAATAGTGCAACGGGTGTGGAAGATGTTCTCCCTTTGCTCATTTCTCTTCGGGAGATATCTCAGCATGTAATGCTCTCCGTATCACCAACAACTCGCCATCATCAGCTTTTTCAACGATATTCTCGGATTCTTTAGCTTCAGAATCATTCTGGTCATGTTCATCGCTGGCCTCTTGAAGTTCCAAATCGATCTTCTCAATTTCTTGAAGAGTCATAACTCTCCGATTTGGACAATTAGCTTGCAAATGCCCATAGCCATGGCACTTAAAACACTTCCTTGTGTCACCATCAACTTTCTTGCTGGTTTCTTTGACGGGTTCCACCAACTTCTCTTTACCCTTAGCTTTCGACGAAACACCTTCATATTTGCTTGAGGAAGCACCCCTAAAGTAGGATGTCCCCTTCGAGGAGGTTCTGGAAGAAAACCTCTTGCTACTCTTTAGTTGTTTCTCAACCTTCATTGCTAGCTTGCAAACATCTTCGAAGGACCAATAAGGCTGAAGTTCAACCAAATCAGCAATTTCCTGATTCATGCCACCAAGGAATCGAGCGATGGTTTGCTCGGGAACTTCTGGAACTTCACACCTCATCATGAGTTGTTCGAACTCACGAATATATTCTTCAATACTCATCCCTTGTTGTCTTAGGGAATTCAACTTGAGAAACAGATCTTGCTTATAGGTATCGGGCAAGAACCTCTTCTTCATAAGTTTCTTGAGTTTATCCCAAGACTTGATTCGGCTTTTCCCTTCTCTAGCTCGCTGATGCTTTAAATTCTCCCACCATAGAGAAGCATATTTAGTAAGTTTCAGAACAGCGACCTTGCACCTCTTCTCATCCGAGTAGGACTTGAAGTCAAAAACTCGTTCAATGGCATGGAGCCAATCAACAAAGTTGTCAGGATTGAGACTACCTTCGAACTCAGGTGCATCTGCTTTAATCTCACGGTCATTCTCATGGTGTCTTCTTCTTCTTCTCCGAACTCGGTGCTCAGAAGCACTAGAGTTGCCTCCAGTGGAATTAGAATCATCATTAGAATTGTGATGCGAATCTGAATTGTCATGGTGTCGCTGAACATCGGGACGCCTTGCTGGTTGCTCTTGTCTTGCCGGGTTCTCTAGGAGATTGAGAACTCGCTCCATTTGCCTTTGGAGATTCTCTATAGCACGATCTCGCCTTAGGTCGTGCGCTTGCTCCAAAGTCAAGCCTCGTGGAACTTGTTCGTCACCCATGATAAGTAGAAGATAACATTACAAAGGAATCACTCAAGATAAGTTCAACCTTGAGCTCTGATACCAACTTGATGCGTGCGTGGGCGAGTGACTCCGAACAGAAAATTTCAGGATTGCGCGATTTTGGGAAAATGGGCGTAACTTCCTCAATACAGGTCGGATTGACCCGATTCCAAAAGTCACAGATCAAGGACTCGTAGATCTACAACTTTCGTGTTTTGAGTTTCCACAAATAAGCTCTGTGGAGTGAGCGATTCTGGGAGGAAGTGGACGAGGCACTGTGTTTGTGGGGATGTGTGTAACTCGAGGATATGGAAGGTTTATCACCTAAGCCTAAAGGCACAAGCCACCAGCCAAGGATAAAGGACCGAGATAGTTGCAGTTCACCACCAAGGCTTAAAGGAAATTCCACCGGCCAAGGATAAAGAACTGTTTGATTCACCACCAACGACGTTGGATAAAGAATCGAGATAATAATTCAACTCACAAAGAGGAATTTTCATTCATTCAACCAGTCTGATTACAAAATGAGAATATGTCTCATTATATAGATATTAGACTCAGAATTGAAAACAACATGGGAACTACCCAAACATTAAAGACTAAACAAAACTGAAATAGCATTAAAGGTCTAGGAACTAGGGAATGCAATAAATGACATGGGGACTAGGAGTCTTATCTCTTCAGCCTTCAAAATTCGTCCACCAACAATAACTAGCAAATATCTACTTCCAAAGAGCATTAAATCACTATGGAACTTATCCTGAATAACTCCCCTTTGATATATCATCGATCAGCAACGAATTTTGATATTGGTATCATCATTCCTTAACCCATCGAAGCAAGTTGTAACCGAAGTTAGTCTTGGCATGAATAAGTACCGATAGTGTTTGTTTTGCCGAAGGAATCTGCTCAGGACTTAAGGATTGATCAGTAGTCTCGGATGCTCCCGCATCAATAAATACATGGGACTAGGAGTCTTATCCTTCATGCATACTTTCAAATCTAAAACATCATATATTAAATCTAGAAAATAAAATTTTAAATTTGATCATATCAAAATTAAAACTATTCTAGACATCTAATAGAACTATTCTATGACTAATCTAAGCATGCATCTTTCATATCTCATATGAATAATTCAAAAAATTAAAAACTTTATTTTCTATTTTTAGATCTGATTACAATAATTATAACATCAAAAAATAAAAATTAAATAGATCTAAAATCATGTTTAATCAAATTAAATACATGATCATACTAGACTACACATAGAACTATTCTATACCTAGTCTAGTCATGCATCTCATACATATTAGATCTAAATTATTTAATTTTTAATTTTCTAATTTTAGAGCTAATCACATCTGATGTGACATCTAAAATCTTTTAATATCAAATCATAAATAAAAATAAAATCAGATCTAAGGTAGATCTGAAGAACTGCTAATGCAACTCTGATACTAGTTGAAGAAAAAATACTATTTTTCACCATAGGATCATGCAGATCTGATCAGATCTGAAAGGAATTTTTCAAAAATTCTTAAATAATCCAATCAGATCTAAGAGTTCTTAGATCTAATCATGATGATCTAATATTAAAAATTAAAAATTAAAATTAAATTAGATTTAATTTAAAGTACCTGATTGGATAATCTAATTATCCTGTAATGATCCTATTAATTTTTGAGGTTCTGGAAGGAGCCACGCATGCGCTTGGCCTCTACCGGTATCCACTTGGGCAAGATCTGAATATCTTCTCCATATGAACTTTTTTTTTCAAAAATCAGATCTAGATCTGATCCGAAGAATCTTCAAATTATTTCTGAAGGTAGCCCATCCGTCACATGAACACCATCGCGTAGATCCTGAATATTATGCCAAAAATGTTGGACCTTCTTCTCAAATTTGTGCTTAATTTTTTAGCCTTGTAGAAAAGAAGAAGAGAGAGGATAGAGGGGGCATGGGATATCAGGAATGATAGACTTTGGGCATGAAAAATTATTTCTTGCGTTGAATGCACTTTGACATGAGAAAGGCTTTTATGTCCAACGCCTACTTAGAGGTCCTTTTGATCAAAATAACTTGTTTATCTTATCATTAGGACTCTAAGACTTATTCTCTACAAAAAAACCATTAGATCTCAACTATTTTTTTCATCAAAAATGATTTAAAATGGTGTAGGCATGAGTAGATAAGGAAGAGTCCACCACGTCAAGGACTCTTCTCTCAAGAGTTTAATACAAATCAAACTCTATCATAACTCAGTCTAGATACCTCTATAAATCATAAAATTAGATACAACCAATGTACACTCATTCTCTATCACATATCCAAAAATTAGATTAAAATAATTTCTAGAGAATTTTCTAGAAGCATCTGATCAGGTAACCCTCAATTCTCTTAAATAGGTCAACTTTTGATCCTAGTCCAATTTGACTATTAATGGATTTAATTATTGGGAATTATATTCCAAAGCCCATCATCAGCCTGTTGTTGATTGAGATATTATAATTAATTTATTAATTAATAAAAAATATTTTGATATCTTTTTTCATCATAAGTTTACATCTTCTAATGAACTCTATTGTTGTGATGAAGTCCTTAGGACTATTTAGTTTTGATAAAGAGATGATTTATCGATTAGTCCTTAAATTTATTCATGACCAAATGGTAGGCTGTTAATTAGGATGACAGCATCTATTGAGCATAGATCGCTATATGCCATATAAGTTGGTTGTCCTCTTAACCAAGGTGTGTGGAAACATTGGTATGGCATATAGATGAGATGTATGGGTATATCATGATTGAATGTGACCAACTCTAGAGCATTCTACTATCGAGAATGTCTCTGATGGGATATAGGTATAAGTATCCCTTAGATCTGAGATCACCTCAGTGACTTGCAAACAACTCACTGTGCTTTGGTATCAGACTAATTGAATTTCTAATTCAGCAACGAAAGGCTTCTAGGCACAGTTAAGTATTTACGAAGTTGGAGTGTGATCAAGATGAAATTGACCACTCCAAGAGTTGGAGAAGAATGTACCACTATATTTTAATATAGCAAAACCTTAGCCGGGGTAATCCATCAGATGAATTTGATATTTTGAAATACAATATGGACAACCTGTTCAGAGTTGACAGTTGAACTCTGAGGTGTCCTACGAGCATTATGGTCAAGGGGATGAATTATATAAAAACTATATCTGCATGGGTTCTAAGGATGGTGTTCTACACTTTCGACCTATCCGATCATCGGGTATCATTGCTAGATGGTCACTTTGATTGGTACAAAAATTTATTTCTATGCTACTGACTTAGGTTCGGACCTATGAGGTCACACATATTAGAGCTTACGATTTGATTGGATAGTTGATCAATGGTTAAGAATCATTCTAGGGTTAAACAATCAATACGATTGGTGTTTACTCTAATACAAGTGTTGCAGGAGGATCAATTAGCAATTGGATTGCTAATTGGCTTAATTTGATTAAACCAATAGGCTAAGATTAATTTTAATTAAATATGATTTAGTTAGATTTGGTTTGGGCTTGATTGGATCAAGTCCAATTGATTTATTGGATAAGCCAAGTGCAAGGAAGAACTAGTCCTAGTCTAACTAGGACTCGGATTAACCTAATTTTAAAATTTGATTAGAAAATAAATCAAAATTAAATCTAATTTAATCTAATTTAATTAAGTTCTAAAATAGATTAGGGTTTTATTTAATTTGGTCGGTTTAATCTTGATTTTATTTGGTTAAAAGATCTTGTTTGACCAAGTCAAAATAGGAGTCCTAGTGTGACTAGGACTCCGTATCTCCTTGCGCTACCTTGGTCCCAACGCCCTCCATACCTATTTTATAAGTATTTTTCATAGAAAATCAATTTCTTCTTGATTTCCATGCCTCCTCTCTCCCTCCAAGTCATATTTGGAAGTTAGGTGGAAGACCAAGTCAAAGGAGGAATTGGTTTTGCTTAGGATTCTATGAGATAGAATCCTTATTGACCAAAACATTTTTTCTTGAGTGCTGGCCCCTCTTTTAATTAATTTTTCTCTTATTCCATAAAAATAATCTCTTTTTGGTGTGCCCTCCCTTGCTAGTCCATGCCAAAAATTATGGAGGAGGCACCCAAGAGTTTGGCGCCCCAACAACTTCCCATATTTGAATATTCCTAGTCTAGGAATTTGACCTAACTTGGACTCTTCTTTTTTTCTATTTATTGAATGAATTTTATTCTAATTTTTTTATGTAATATAGAACTTTGGAAGGTTTTGGGTGTACAAAAATTAGAGAAAGAGGGTCCTTGGGCGTGGGGGTTCCATAGGCACCAAACTAGGTGTCTAGGTGAGAGAAAAGAGAAGAAGAAGAGGGTCTTCTTCTAGGACTGTTTTATTTTCAATCTCTCCTCTTTCTTTTTGAGTTTTTTAAGAGAGTCTCAGATCAGCAAACTCTCATCTTCCTTCTCATATTTTGGAGAGTCCAAATTTTGATGAAGCGAGCATCGGATCGACCGTCGAAAAAGGATTAGCATAGTACTAGCATGCTGTGCTGATTTCCTGCATCAAACTTTAGATCAGAGATCATAACCTTGTGTGGATTACTCCTAGAGGCCGAACACATATGCGGCTCATGACTTCATCCTCAAGCCCAGATCAGCAAGTTAGAACGTCTAAATTGGCTTAGGTAATAGATCTGATCTATAAACTTCATACCTGCATTTGATGTAGTGTAGATCTAGGTTGATTTGATCAACCATTTTTTCTTATTTAATTTTATTTTTTAAATTAATATCATATCTTGATCATATAATAGATCTTAGATCTAGGTATTTACATAGTTATTTAAATAAATTTTAGATTTATTTAAATCTTTCGCTGCAAGATCTTGCAAAGTTTTAAGATCTACCTGTGAAACCCTAGATCTGGTTTCTTCAATTGGTATCAGAGCCTAGATTCTTATTACATGATTTTTGTGCATGTCTAGATTATTTCTTAGATTAGATCTAATTTATAATATAATTATTAAATCTAAAATTAAAAAAAATATTAAAATATTTTAGATTGCACGGACTGCCATAAGGTTGTCCTACTGTAAGGTTGATCCCTTACAGTATATAGGTTGTCCTAGTACGTATTGATCTAAAATATTGATCATAAAATTTTAGGTTAGATCTAAGAGATTTTATGATCTAATTAAAAATATTTTAATCTAATTTTAATCATCATAAGTGCGTTAGATTTGATCTAGAGAGATTTATGATTGATTATTATTGAAACTATTTTAATTACATGAACCTGTTTAGATTAGATATAAAGTAGTTTTATGTTTATTTTACTTGTATATTGATTATGAATCATACATGCAACTTGGTTGATAGAACCATGTTGTAAAAATATTTTACAAACATGAAAATTATTTTCGAAAAGCCAAACCCCAACCCTCAGCCTAAAACTTAATTGAGAATTAAGAAGTTGATTGATTATGATCTAGGATTGTGAATTGAAGATCCTAAGACCCAAATAATAATACATTGGGTTAATTGGGTTAGTGGGGATTAGATCCATTAATTGGGTTAGACCTAGGGTTAGATTAAAGAATGAATTTAATTAGAGAATTGACTAAATCTAATCAATTGTTGTCTTAGATTAGGTCAAGGATTCTCTAGATTAATTACAATAGTTGTAGTTGGTCAAGTCCATGTCTTTAACAAGACCCAAGATGGACTTGATTCTTGGTTATGTGGTCTAGCATGAATTGTTAGGTTGATCTAATTGAAACTAATTAAACCAATTGGTGTCTAAGATAAATCAGACCAGTAGTTTTTAATTAGTAGCCCACTTACCTAGCCATTTCTTATGGTGTCTAAGGCAAGCCTGGTAGATCCTTCGACTGATCGAACTTACCTAACCTCTTGGTGAGATTATGTTTTGATCAAGTCGCTTGACTATTCATGCTAACCCATGTCAGCTAGGTAAATTAGTTTGACTGATTTAGGTGCTCCTAGATCGGCCTATTAATGGTCTCCCTTAAGCTGACTTGATGAAGTTAGTGGGAGGATCATGACAAGCTGGTTAATTTGATCTATTCACTTGTATAAATAAATCCTCTAAATTTATTAGGTCCCTAAAATAAAATAGTTATATGATAACTGGATCATAGCCTCCCATTAAAGTGGATGATAATGGGTCCATTAGTTGGATAATCATTGGAGGCCTGAAGGCCTGGTGCTTATCGGTTGATAGAATTATCATTCATTATATGATCTCTTAGATACATCTTTCTAAATGGTGGTCAGGTGGGCCAACCAAAGTTGGGCTTGATCATTCATTGGTTGGATGGGTCAAGTATGGTCATGTTAATGATTGGACCTAACTGGATCATTTTCTGAGAAGGCCAAAGCCAATTGATCAGGGCTTGGGGCAAAATTTAATTACTGAAAATTGCTTGAAGAAAAATTGATTATGAACCTACCCTTAGATATACATGGGTGGGCCAACTAAAGTTGGGCTCATGTTCAGTCTATGTAGATTCTAGAACCCACTAAGGATTTTGGATAATTTCTCAAATTAGAGGTAGAGGCTACCAAGTCAAATAAAATAGTGGGAGAAATCTTTTGATTAAAGTCCAAATCATTAGGTTTAATGAATCAATTACTAATTAGATTTTGATTTTCTTTTATGCACACATGGCTACTTTCCTATCGCTCTGATCATTATTGGATAATGATAAGTTGGTGGGACCCAACTTTGGTAGTTGGTATCAAAAGTTGAAGATTATCCTGAAGCATACATGGATTCTATGTGCTGACGGATCCTGCACCTGAGGAGCCAGCTGCCAGTGCACGCGGAACAGTCAGAGACACTCATCAGAAGTGGCTCAATGATCGAACCATGGTGCACTGCATTATACTGGCTACGATGAGCGATGAGTTTAGTCGCAAGTTTGAGACAGCTCAGCCAAACGAAATGCTCCAAGTGTTGGAGGATTCTTTTGACACATCCGATGACGTTGAGAGGCATAAGACTACTTGTGCCATCTTCAACGCCAGAATGCAGCATGATGCCTCTATCACTGATCATGTATTATACATGATCAATAGAGAGCTTAAGCAAGCTTGACTTTCCCTTGCACAAAGAACTTGAGAAAGATGCAATACTAAATTTGCTGCCCAAGTCTTATCTCTCATTCCCTACACATTATAGAATGTCAAAGCCTAAAGTAGACTACCATGGGTTACTGAGGTTACTTTAGAACTTTGAGAAGGATCACCAACTCCATAAGGTGTTGGTGAACTTAGTGGGAGGTTCATCTTCTCGTTCTCGATCCTTTGGGAAAGGGAAGAAGAACAAGAAGAAGAAAGTCGAGACCAAGCCCAATAAGGGTCAAGCCGACTGCTTCTTTTACAAGAAGCAGGGATACTGAAAGAAGAACTATCCTCAGTACATTACCTCTCTAGATCCAAACAGGCAGAGAAAGAAGCAAGCTATTGCTGGACAAGGTATTTATATGATAACTTCTTGCAATTTCTCTATTTGTGATATTACTGACTGAATATTGGATATTGGTAGCCCTTACCATATTTGCAATTCGTTGCAGGGTTATAGGTCAGTAGAAGATTTGAGCAAGATGAGAGATTCCTGAACGTTGGAGATAGAAGACCAGTTCCAGTTCTAGCTTTAGAAATTTTGAAACTTGTATTTGAATCTCATACCGTTATTTTCAGTGATTGTCATTTTTGTCCTAGTTTCTTTTTAAATATCATTTCTATTGGCCTTTTGGCCATGAATGATTATGAAATTTTAATAAAGAAATGAGTTTGTAATATCATTATGAATGGTGTTACTATTTTCTATGGATAATTGAACAATGGTGTATATATGTTATCACAATCTGTTAATGTAGTCTATTCTACTGGCAAGCCTCCTAGATTAGATAATGTATCGGATATCTACTTATGACACTGTAGGCTAGGTTATATAAATAAGAATAGGATAAACATGTTGACTTAGGAGGGAATCCTCGAAGTTAATGATTGTGAATCACTTCCAACCCGTGAGTCCAGTCTTCTTGATAAAATGACCAAGTCATCTTTTACTGGAGAAGGTGAGAGAGCCAATGAGCTCTTAGGCCTAGTACATACTGATGTATATGGACCAATGAGCATAAGTGCCAGAGGTGGATATGTCTACTTCATCACTTTCATAGATGATCTATTCAGATATGGATATGTCTATCTGATGAAACATAAGTCGAATTCTTTTGAAATGTTCAAACGATTTCAAAGTGAGGTAGAAAAATAAATTGGAAAGAGTATTAAAACTCTTCGATCTGACCAAGGAGGAGAATACCTTTCTGGTGAGTTTCTCACATATCTAGAAGAGAATGAAATTCTCTTCCAATAGACTCCTAGAATACTACAGCATAATGGTGTGTTTGAAAGGAGGAATCAGACTCTGTTAGACATGGTCTGATCCATGATGGAATTTGCCAGCTTGCTGATATCCTTCTAGGGATATGCACTCGAATCGGCTTATTATCTATTAAATAGGGTTCCAAGTAAGTCTGTAGTTAAAACCCCATATGAGATATGGACAGAGCATAAAATAGTACTTTCACACCTTAGAATTTGGGGGTGCCCGGCTTATGTCAAACAATTGTTAGTTACAGACAAACTTGGATCTAGGTCTAATAAGTGTACATTCATAGGGTACCCAAAAGAGACCAAAGGATACTATTTCTACCATGCTGATGAACAAAAGGTGTTCGTCAACCTTAGGGCAACCTTCTTGAAAAAGAAGTTCCTTGATGAAGGAACTATTGCCTCTAAGGTTGAACTTGATGAAGTTCAACAGATAGAAAGTCCGATATAGAATGTTGAACCTAAGTCGGATTTGATCAGATCAGATCCAAAGTCTAGTGAACCCACACCATTAAGGCGATCCGATAGAGTACCCCACCATCCGAACAGATACTATAGATTCTTGGTCGAGGATGGTGATCACATCGAACCCAATGAGAATGATGAGGATCCGATCACTTATATGGATGTGATACAGAGACCCGACTCTGAGAAATGGCTAAAAGCCATGAGATCCAAAATGGATTCCATGAAGGTCAATGATGCATGGACATTAGTTGATCCACCTGAAGGGGTTAAATCCATTGGGTGTAAATGTATCTTCAAAAGGAAGTGGGGCACAGACAGAAAGGTGGAGACCTATAAAGCCCATCTGGTTGCCAAGGGGTATCGTCAATATTATGATATTGACTATGATGAGACATTCTTTCCTGTGGTAATGCTCAAGTCCATTCGAATTATGCTTGCCATTGCTGTCCATCTGGACCATGAGATCTACCAGATGGATGTGAAGATAGCTTTCTTAAATGGAGAGCTGACCGAAGAGGTGTATATGATACAACCTGAAGGGTTCATATCCATAGATGAGTCCAAGATGTGGAAGCTTCAGAGATTCATTTATGGATTGAAGCAGGCATCTCTGAGTTGGAACAAGTGTTTTGATAAAGTGATCAAAATATATGGCTTCATTAAGAATGGAGAAGAACCTTGCATTTACAAATGGACAAATAGTCCGGCAGTGGTATTTCTTATTTTGTACGTAGACGATATTTTCTTAATCGAGAATGACATTCCCACACTATAAGAAATAAAAGTCTGATTGTCATCACAGTTCTCCATGAAGAACTTGGGTGAAGCATCCTACATCCTAGGGATGAAGATCTATAGGTTTAGATCTAAAAGGATGCTTGGTATATCCCAATCCACGTACATAGAAACTGTGCTGAAGAGGTTCAGCATGGAGAATTCCAAAAAGAGCTATCTTTCGATAGGCCAAGGAATTTCTCTCTCTCTAAGAAGGATTGTTCGACAACTCCTGAAGAGAGAGAGCGTATGAGTAGAATTCCATATGCTTTGGTAGTGGGCTCTATTATGTATGCAATGGCATGTACGAGACCAGATATGACATACTCACTAAGAGTAGTGAGTAGACACCAGTCTGACCTTAGAGAAAATCACTGGAAGGTGGTTAAAACCATCCTTAAGTATTTGAGAAATACTAAGGACCAATGGTTGATTTATAGTGAGTCAGTTCTGAAGCTTATGGGGTTTACAGACTCTAGCTTTTAATCTGATCATGATGATAGTAAAAGTATGTTGGGGTATATCTTTACTCTAAATGGTGGAGCCATCTGTTAGAAAAATTTTAAGCAGCATACAGTGGCTGACTCTATTTGTGAAGCAAAGTACATAGCTGCATCAGATGCAACAAAGAAAACTGTGTGATAGAGAAAGTTCATCATCGAGCTTGGAATAGCACCCTCCATTGATGGTCCAGTCTTGCTCTACTGCGACAGCACTGGCACCATAGCTTAAGTAAAGAAATCGAAGGCACACCAGCGAACAAAGCACATTCTGTGCCGCTTCTATTTGGTCTGTGAGGTCGTGGATCGTGGTGATGTCGACCTTCAGAAGATTGACAAAAAGAAGAACCTAGCCGACCCCTTCATTAAAGCCCTAGCAATCAAGGAGTTCGACAACCACAAGTCAAAGATGGGTATTAGATACTGTGCCGAGTGGCTTTAGGATAAGTGAGAGTTGTTGGAAATTATGTCCCAAAGCCAATCGTCAGTCTGTTGACAGTTGAGATATTATAATTAGTTTATTAATTAATGAAAAATATTTTGGCATCTTTTTTTCTCATAAATTTATATCTTCTAATGAACTCCATTATTGTGATGAAGTTCTTAGGACTATTAAGTTTCAATAAAGAGAAGATTTATCGATTAGTCCTTAAATTTGTTCATGATCAAATGGTAGGCTATTAATTAGGATGACAGTGTCTATCGAGCATAGGTCGTTATATGCCATATAGGTTGGTTGTCCTCTTACTCATGGTGTGTGGAGATACTGGTATGGCATATAGGAGAGATGTATGGGTACATCGTCATTGAACGTGATCAACTCTAGAGCATTCTGCTATCGAGAATGTCTTTGATAGGATATTGGTGTATCCCTTAGACCTGATATCACCTCAGTGACTTGCAAGCAACTCACTGTGCTTTGTTACCAGACTAACTAAATTTTTAATTCAGCAATGAAAGGCTTCTAGGTACAGTCAAGTACTTACAAAGTCAGAGTGTGATCAAGATGGAATTGACCACTCTAAGAGTTGGAGAAGAATGTATCATTGTATTTCAATATAGCAAAATCTTGGTCGAGATAATCCATTAGATGGATTTGATATTTTGAAATACAATGTGGACAACCTGATCAGAGTTGATAGTTGATCTCTAAGGTATCATATGAGCATGTGGTCAAGGGGATGAATTATATGGAAACTATATCTGCATGGGTTCTAAGGATGGTGTTCTACACCTTCGACCTATTCGACCATCGGGTATCATTGCTAGATGGTCACTTTGATTGATATAAAAATTTATTCTTATGCTACTGACTTAGATTTGGATCTATGAGGTCATATACATTAGAGCTTATGAACTGATCGGATGGTTGATCAATGATTAGGAATCATTCTAGAGTTAAACAATCAATACAAGTGGTGTTTAACCTAGTGCAAGTATTGCATGAGGATCAATTAGCAATTAGATTGCTAATTGACTTAATTTGATTAAGCCAATAGGCTGAGATTAAGTTTAATTAAATATGATTTAATTAGATTTAGTTTGGATTTGATTGGATCAAGTCCAATTGGTTTATTGGATAAGCCAAGTGCAAGGAAGAACTAGTCCTATTCTAACTAGGACTCGGATTAACCTAATTTTCTGATTTGATTAGAAAATAAATTAGAATAAAATATAATTTAATATAATTTAATTAAGTCCTTAAATGAATTAGGGCCTTATTTAATTGGGTTGGTTTAATCTTGATTTTATTTGGTTAAATGATCTTGTTTGACCAAGTCAAAACAGGAGTCCTAGTATCTCCTTGCGCCACCTTGGTCCCAATGCTCTCCATACTTATTTTTTAGGTATTTTTCATGGAAAATTCCTTTCTTCTGATTTTCATGCCCCCTCCCTCCCGCCAAATCATATTTGGAAGTTAGGTGGATGACCAAGTCAAAGGAAGATTGCTAATTGACTTAATTTGATTAAGCCAATAGGCTGAGATTAAGTTTAATTAAATATGATTTAATTAGATTTAGTTTGGATTTGATTGGATCAAGTCCAATTGGTTTATTGGATAAGCCAAGTGCAAGGAAGAACTAGTCCTATTCTAACTAGGACTCGGATTAACCTAATTTTCTGATTTGATTAGAAAATAAATTAGAATAAAATATAATTTAATATAATTTAATTAAGTCCTTAAATGAATTAGGGCCTTATTTAATTGGGTTGGTTTAATCTTGATTTTATTTGGTTAAATGATCTTGTTTGACCAAGTCAAAACAGGAGTCCTAGTATCTCCTTGCGCCACCTTGGTCCCAATGCTCTCCATACTTATTTTTTAGGTATTTTTCATGGAAAATTCCTTTCTTCTGATTTTCATGCCCCCTGCCTCCCGCCAAATCATATTTGGAAGTTAGGTGGATGACCAAGTCAAAGGAGGAATTGGTTTCGCTTAGAATTCTGTGAGATAGAATTCTTATTGACCAAAACATCTTCCCTTGAGTGCCGCCCCCTCTTTTAATTAATTCTTCTCTTATTCAACAAAAATAATCTTCTTTTTTGTGTGCCCTCCCTTGCTGGTCCATGCCAAAAATTGTGGAGGAGGTGCCCAACAACTTCCCATGTTTGGATATTCCTAGTCTAGGAATTTGACCTAACTTGTACTCTTCTTTTTCCCTATTTATTAGATGAATTTTATTCTTTTTTTTTTTAAATATCGAGGTTTGGAAGAGGTTTGGGGTGTGCAAAAATCAGAGAAAGAGGGTTCTTGGGCGTGTGGTTCCATAGGCACCAAACTAGATGTCTAGGTGAGAGAAAAGAGAAGAAGAAGAGGGTTTTCTTCTAGGGCTGTTTTATTTTTAATCTCTCCTCCTTTTTTTTGAGTTTTTTTAAGAGAGTCTCAAATCAGCAAACTCTCATTTTTCTTCTCATATTTTAGAGAGTCTAAATTTTGATGAAGGGAGCATTGGATCGACCGTCGAAGAAGGATCAGCACAGTACTAGCATGCTGTGCTGATTTCCTGCATCGGACTTCAGACCAAAGATCGTAGGCTCATGTGGATGACTCCTAGAGACCGTACGCATGTGTGTCTCATGACTTCATCCTCAAGCTCGGATCAATATGTTAGGACGTCTAAACTTGCTCAGGTAATAGATTTAATCTATAAACTTAATACCTACATTTGATGTAGCATAGATCTAGGTTGATTTGATCAACTTTTTCTTTCTTATTTAATTTTAATTTTTGATTTAATATCATATCTTGATCATGTAATAGATCTGAGATCTATGTATTTACATGATTATTTAAATAAATTTTAGATTTATTTAAGTCTTCTGCTGCAAGATCTTGCAAAAGTTTCAAGATCAATCTGTGAAACCCTAGATCTGGTTCCTTCATTAATTTCTATAATTAATCTAATCTAGACTTATTCCAGTCAGATGAAAATAAATCCATTCCAAATATAAGAATGAGTCAAATTAAATTTGACTTGGTTATGACGAATCAGAAAGATTTTGGAAGTAGAAAGTTAAGCTCAATCATATGCTAGCATGATTATCTTGAACCTGATTGGATCTAATCCAAATTAATTAAACTAGCTAAGCTCAATTGATGACATCCAAACCCAAATCTTTATTTGTGTGACCCAGTTAGGTTCAATTCTATATGGTAATGAGACATGTCATGATTTTCATCATCGATATCATCGAAACACCTTTCGATGGATCAGAACTTTTTTTATTCATACAATTAGAATGATTGATCATTAAAATCATCCTAATTGCTTCCAAAATCCACCAGTGACACCATATGGTGGTAACCCATCAAAATTAAAAGCAAACCTCTTGGTACAGTTACCTGTGTGATTGGGTTCTTTTATCTTGAGCCCCGATAGAATTAGGGTTAAGGTGAACTCATCAAACCCAATGTCCATCATATGAATTAATCATTTGAATCGAGTCCAATATGAAACCCTAATAGAAATTCTTTCTATCATCTTCACTCTGCCATGGCCATAGGCTTATGGACTCAATCTCATGATTATCATAGGGCTACTCCTCATCTACCAAGGTAAATAGATCTTCTATTAGTGCAATCCAATTTCTATAATGAACATGCTATAGCCAACATACATCTCAGGGTTCCGAATGGTTAGGAGACCGAGTTATTGTGTAGTCAAACTATAACACCTTCAAGGTGAACTATCGATGCACCTCAGGTCAAAGATCCAGATACACCACTGCAGCATTGAGTCAGTCATTATCGAGAAGGTAGACTTCCTTATGACTACTCAAGGTGGTCATGCTCAGTGCCCTCATTCTTTAACGAGTACCTATACTTTCGCTCTGATGTCTCCACGTCATAGACTCAAGACACGTCTATCCTAAGAAAGCGATTGTACACCAACCTTCTAGATCAAACACCATCCTCATGATGATCCTACGATCGAGAGCAGTTTATGAGTTAATTATGAAAATTCATGTCTTAAATTTTCAACTCTTGAAAATATGAATTGTCATTAACATTATCTCAAAAGATGTATCACATACACTTTTAAATACATATTATGATGGAAAATAACTCATTTATTAATTTATAGTCAAAATTATAAAATTGCCTGTAGAAGTGTATTACATGTGATAGCCAATCTGGCTTCTAAGGCACACATCTAACAAAGAAGAATGTTGTATGCCATATAGGAATTCAGCCACACTCAAGGTCTGCCATACACAAAATTGCAGGATGTTGTGGTTCAATATTAAGTGGGGCATCATGACCCAAGTTAATTATCATGCCATTTACTATTCAAGTTTGGCTGGACAAAATTCATCATGCCTTGAAGGAGTTCTGCAATTGCTGAGAGAGAGGATTGTTGCCACTAAGAAGTTCGTCCAACATACATGATTTGAAGGTTAACCCCTTCGAGTTAAAATAGTTTAATTGAAGTTCGATCACAATTGTTGCAACAACGGATGAAGTCATATCAAGTATGGACATCTTACTGGACTTCAGCTAAAGTTATTTTATCCCCAACAGCATCACTTATAATAATATTCCTATTTGATGTGACAATACTAGTATTATAAATCTAACAAAGATTCTAATATTACACTCAACAACAAAACATATAGAGGTTAGACATCATTTTATTAGAGACAATGTATAAAATAATGGCATAACTTTTGAGTTTGTGCTAACTGAAAATCAATTTGCAGATATTTTCACTAAACATTTGAATGGAGAAAGATTCTGTGTCATAAGAAAGCAATTAGGCCTATTTGATCCATATTGTAAAAGTTATTGAATATGATTGTATGTTGAAATGGTTATTGTAATGTAATGAATTTTCTTGAATCATCTATGCTTAAACTCCATTAGAAAAGGCATGTTTCATCACAAATTTCTTAGACTAAAATTTTAACTATTCAGTTCTGTGCTAAACTGAGCTGACTAAGCCAAAATCTTAGTCGACCAAGAACTTAATCTTAGTTAACTAAGTATCGAGAATCCTATTTATGAAACAAAATTTCCCATGGGACCTTAACTATTTCCTTTTGCCCTCTCTTAACCATCCCACTTTAATACATTAGGGTATCCAATTTCTCTTGGAAAACCCTAAATCAAAGCCTTAAAAATCCTAATAGAGAGGATTTGGATCCATGGAACCGAGGAAGAAGAAGCTTTGCATGCATCCTAAGATCATGCCCCCTCAGAATCGGACGTACGAACATCAAATGAAGAATCGCTTGGATACCTCTGAGCTATCTCAGTCTAGTCTGGCAGGCTCCTCCAACTGTGTCTTCACCTCCCTCTCCTCCTCCTTCAGCTGCTCAAGCTGCTGCTGCACCAACATTTTCACCGTCTCATCGATCCACTCCATTTTCTACTTAAGGACTAAATCACAAATACTACTTTATCAATTTTAAATCATCCTAAGGACTTCATCATAACACAGGAGCTCAATAAAATAATATGCATAATTTATGATGAAAAGCTAAATAATATTTATTAATAATTAATTCATATATATTTACATAAATCAGCTCAATGATCAATAGACTGATGATTGGATTTGGGACATAATTCTTAACAACTTCTACTTAGACTAAAGCCAATCGATACAATATCGTATATCCATCTTTGATTTATGATCATCGAACTCCTTGATCGCAAGGGCTTTAGTGAATGGGTCGGTCAAGTTCTTCTTTCCATCGATCTTCTGAAGGACTACATCTTGATCTATGATCTCTCGAGCAAGTTGGTAGTAATGCAGAATATACTTCATCCGCTGATGTGACTTTAGCTCTTTCACCTGAGCAATCGCTCAAGTGCTGTCATAGTAGAGCAGAATTGGACCATCAAGAAAGGATGCCATTTCAAGCTCGGTGATGAATTTTCTCAACCACAGCTTTTTTTGCAGCATCAGATATCGTAATATACTCCACCTCACCAACTGAATCAACCACAGTATGCTGCGTGAAATTTTTGTAGCAAACCGCTCCACCGTTCAAGGTAAATATATATCTTGTTGCACTTTTGCTATTATTATGATCAGATTGAAAACTAAAGTCTGTAAATTCCACAAGTTTTAAATCTGACTTACAATAAACAAGCCACTAGTCCTTAGTATTTTTCAAATACTTAAGGATGATTTTCATAACATTCCAATGGTTCTCTCTCGAATCAGACTGGTATCTACTTACTACCTCTAGTAAGTATGTCACATCTGGTCTCGTACATGTTATGGCATACATGATAGAATCCACTACCAAGGCATATAGAATTCTACTCATACGTTCCCTCTCTTAAGAGGTTGTAGGATAATCCTTCTTTGAGAGAGAAATTTCATGGCCTATCGAAAGATAGCCCTTCTTGTAATTTTTCATACTGAACCGCTTCAGCATAGTATCAATGTATGTGAACTGGGACAACCTAAGGATCTATCTCTGTAGATCTTTATTCCTAGGATGTAGGATGCTTATACTAAGTCCTTCATGAAAAACTATGACAATAGCCAAATCTTTATTCCTTATAATGTAGGAACGTCATTTTCAATTAAGAGAATATCATCCACATACAATACATGTAATATAATCATGAAATCATTAGCCCACTTATAAATGCAGGGCTCTTCTCCATTCTTAATGAAGTCTTACATTTTGATTATCTTATCAAAATGTATGTTCCAACTTCTAGATGCTTGCTTCAATCCATAAATGGATCTATGAAGCTTGCACAACTTAGACTCATCTATGGATATGAATCCTTCAGGTTGTATCATACATACCTCTTCATCCAACTCTCCATTTAGAAAAGTTGTCTTCATATTCATCTGTCAAATTTTATAGTCTAGATGTGTTGCTATTACAAGCATGATTTGAATAGACTTAAGCATTGTCACAAGAGAAAATATCTCATCATATAGTCTATACCATAATGCTGATGATACCCCTTAGCAACCAGAAGGGGTTTATAGATCTCTACATTTTTGCATGAGCCTCTTTTTCTTTTGAAGATCCACTTAAATGCTATGAATTTTATCCCTTCAGATGGATTAACTAATGCCCATACATCGTTAACCTTCATGGCCTCTATTTTAGATTTCATGGCTTCAAGCCACTTATCAGAGTTGGATCTCCACATTGCATCCATATAGGTGATTGGATCCCATCATTCTCATCGAGCTCGATAGGATCACCATCCCAGATCAAGAAACTATAGTATCTATCCAACTGACATGATACTCTACCGAATCATCTTAAAGGTGTAGGTATATTAGGCTTCGAGTTTGATTTAATCAAATCTAGTTTGGGTTCGTTTACATGTGTTGGTTCTTCTACCTGTTGAACTTCATTAAGCTCGACCATAGAGGCATTAGTTCCTTTACCAAGAAACTTCTTTTCTAAAAATACTATCTTAAGATTAATGAACATCTTTTGTTTGTCAGCAAGATAGAATAATATCCTTTGGTTTCTTTCGGATACCCAATAAAAAAAATATCTATCAGAACTAGGTCCAAGTTTGTATGTCATTAAACGTTTGATATAAGCTGGACACTCCCAAATCCTAAGATGTGAGAGTGCTGGCTTACATCCTATCCATATCTCATATGGTGTTTTCATTACAGACTTACTCCTTTTGGGATATGGATAAGATGTAAGCTGATACTCTCACACCTTAGGGTCTAGGGTTATCCAGCTTATGTCAAACGTTTGGAAAATAGTTAAGCTTGGACCTAGGTATAATAGATGTCTATTTATAGGGTATCCCAAAGAGACAAAAGGATGTTACGTCTACCATGCTGAAGAAAAAATTGTTCGTCAGCAATAGAGCAACCTTTTTGGAAAAGAAGTTTCTTGGGAAAGGAACTAATGCTTGTAAGGTTGAATTTGATAAAGTTTGATAGGTAGAAGAACCAACACTAGTGACTAAATCTGAATCAGATTTGATAAGATCAAACCCAAAACCTAATGTAGAGCTATCCTTAAGGTGATCCAGTAGAGTACCATGTCAATCGGATAGATAGTATTGTTTCTTGATTCGAGATGGAGATCTTGTGGAGCTTGATGAGAACGATGAGGATCCGATCATTTATATGGATGCAATGCAAAGGTCTAATTCTTAAAAATGGCTGAAAGCCATGAGATCCGAAATGGAGCTATGAAGGTCAATGATGTATAGAAATTGATTGATCCACCAGAAGGGATAAAACTCATAGGGTGTAAATGAGTTTCAAGAGGAAAAAAGGCACACACGATAAGGTGGAGACCTATAAAGCCCATCTGGTTGCCAAGGAATATTGTCAACATTATGGTATTGATGATGACGAGACTGTTGGAAAACATGCTGGGTTTCATGCATACATTTCAAAACTTTTTTGAATTTACAAGCAACGGAAGACATAGATTAAACAATTTAACCTATAAAATGCATGTGATCTAATCACTAAACCCTACATCTAGGACCTATGACATGCCATGATGCAAACATAAATCTGAAAATAAATCAACCATGGTTGGTATTAATCAAATTAATACCTAGATCTAGAACAGTTCTAGAAAAACCCTAGATGGTATCTAGGTTAGAAAAAAGATCAAATCTTATATCTTTGCATTGGACGAGAACTTCACAGGTGAAAATCAATGTTGTCTTTATTGCTTAGAGCCGAACAATACATCCAACCTCTATGAATAGTCCATGCAAAGCTACAACATAGAACAGAGGTTCGTCAAACAAAGATCCACTCGAAGTGCTAGCTTCTCATGGATTCCTCCTGATGGTTAAACAAAAATATTCTTCAAATCTCTTAGATACTTCAAGAGAGAAGAACAAGAGGAGAAAAAAAGGAGAATACCAACTTTTGGTTCTCCCAAAAATCAGAAAATAAAACATAAAGAAAAGTCCTAAGAGAAGACAAATCTTCTCTTTTTGGACATCAACGATTAATGTCCTAAATTGATCTCTATACCTGGACAAGAGGAGACCTTGTCCTCTTGAAAATTTTCACACTTCCAGATCTCTTCCTCTTTGATTTTTCTCATAGAAAAATTAGACAAAAATTGAGAAGAAAGGATTCACAAAAGAACCCTAAGAGAAGACTATCTTCTCTTCACTTTCTTCTCATCAGGACATGATCAAATCATGTCCAAAAGAGACCACCATGTCCCAACTCCTTCGAGCATTCATCTTCCACACCCTCTCCCTTTCTCTCTCAGATTTTTCTCATAAAAAAAATCACACAAATGTAAGGAAGAAAAAATCCTTGAAAGAAAATCACAAGAGAAGACAATCTTCTCTTACATTTGTCTTTACAAGACATCAACTTTTGATGTCTTAAAGAAGCTTTTCCTCCAAGATTTTTGGTGCCCCAAACCTCCATGCCAATCCTTCCTTTTCTTTTGGTTTTTACCATGGAAAAATAGGGGTTTTTCACATCCTCACCCTATCAAATAGGAGGCATCCCATGTTTATTGTTGACTTGGTCAAAAACCTAGTCACAAATGGTAATAAACCAAAGAGTTTGTGGGGCATCGGACTCTTGAATGCCTCCTCCAATATTTTGTGCATGGGGAATCAGAAGTTAATGCCCAAAGGAAGGAAAAAATGGGTGCAAAATAATCAAGAGGCATGGAGAAAAAATTCCATAGAGGGAGAGAGTTTTAAGAATTTGGGACTCTATCAAATAGAGTTTAAATTCAAACCAACTCCAAAATTTGACCAAGTCAAATGTTATTCTAAAAATGCCAGATATGGGGTGTGGGAAATATTTCTTACGTGAGGAATATTTCACATAAATTCTAAAAATAAAGGGCATGGGCTTTTCTTCTAAGTGGCGCAAGGAAAGGAAGAGTCCTAGTCTAACTAGGACTCTCCTATTTTGACTAGGTCAAGACCTTTTAAACCCAAATCAAAATAGAGTTGAGTCAACATAATAAATAAAAAATCTTAATCTAATTAAAAACCTAATTAAATTAAATTTAATTAAATTTAAATCTGATTTAATTTCTAATCAAATTAAAAAATTAAGTGCACTCAAGTTCTAATTAAACTAGGACTTGTTCTTCCTTGCAATTAGCTTCACCAATAAACCAATTGAACTTAATCCAATTAAATTCAAATTAATTCTAATTAAATCTAATTTAATTAGACTTGATCTCAGTTTGATTGCTCAATCAAATTAAGCCAATTAGCAATCCAATTGCTAATCGATTCTCTTGCAACACTTGCATTAGGTCAAACATCAATCATGTTGATTGTTTGATCTTAGAATGATTCTAAATCATTGATCAACCATTCGATCAAGTAACAACCGCTAATGTGTGTGACCTCATAGGTTCGAACCTAAGCTAGTAGCATAGAAACTAATTTCTATACTAATCAAAATAACCATCTAGCAATGGTACCTGACGTTTGGATAGGTCGAATGTATGTAAAGCAACATTCTTAAAACCCTGATCTATGGTTATCGTATAATTCATCCCTATGACCAATAATACTCAAGATAACTTTGAGTTAGCTATCGACACTCATACAAGTCATCCATATTGTGTTTTAAAGTTTGCAAATTCCGTGACTCCTCATGAGGATTACCCAGGCCTAGGTTTTGCTAATTAAAATACAACGAGACATTCACTTCCTAAAGTTAATCAGGAATGGTCAATCCCATCTTAACTCATACACTGAATTTATAAGTACTTGACTATACCAAAAAATCTTTTGAACCTATATTAGAAATATAGGTGGTCCGACATCAAAGTACAGTGAGTTGATTGCAAGTCACCATGGTGATCTCAGGTCAGAGCAATACTTTTATCCATTGACCTTAGCTAGCTACTCTTGACAATAGAGTGCTACATTGATCATATTCAGTATAGATGTACTCCTATATCTTACCTGGATGCCATACCGGTGTCTCGACATCACTTGGTTATGAGGACAACCAATGCATATGACATACAGCATCCTTCACTCGATAAGTTATCATCCTAGTTAATTACTTACCATTTGATCGTGAAAAATTTAAGAACCATCTAATAAATCCTTCTTTATCGATTAAGTATGGTTCTAAGGACTTCATCATAATTTAGAAGTTTATTTAAGAAAGATAGAACTTCTATGATGAATAAGTCAAATAATAATTCTTCTTTGATAATTCATATACCAATTCCAATCATCTACAACTTAGATGATTGACTTTAGGACACATTTCCCAACAACTTCCATATGGACTAAAGCCAATTAGAATAATATCAAATATCCTATCTTCCACTTAAGCTAGTAGAACTCCTTAGTTCTGAGGCTTTGTCAAATGGATTGGTCAAGTTCTTCTTTTCCATCGATCTTCCAAAGGTCGACTTCACCCTGATCTAAAATCAAAGATAATAGCAATGCAGAGTATTCTAGTCTTATGATGCATCTTCGATTTTTTAGCCTGAGCTATGGCTCCAGTGCTACATTAGAATTGGACCATCAATAGAGGGTGCCTCTCCTAGCTTGCTAATAAACTTATGCAATCACACAACCTATAAGACAGCATCAGATGCCATGATGTACTCTACATTATTAATAGAATAGACTATAGTATTCTGCTTGAAACTTTTCTAGCAGATTGCTTCTTCTATTAGGATCAATTCGTGATCCAACACTCTCTGCTGTCGTCTTAATCTAACTAAAACTAGAACCAAAATATCCCATAAGTTTTATGCCAGTTTCTCCATATATGAATCATTGAACCTTAGTATTTCTCAAACACCTAAGGATTGTCTATACAATCTTCTAGTGGTTCTTATCCAGATCAGTCTGATATCTACTTACTATCTTTAGTGAGTATACCATGTCCGATCTTGTATATAGAGAAATAAAATGATAGCTAAATCATTATTTCTTGTAATGCTGGAATATCATTCCCGATTAAGAGAATGTCATCCATAGACAACATAAGAAATAACACTATAGAACTTTTTGCCCACTTTTAAATGCAGGATTCTTCTTTATTCATAACAAAGACATACGTTCAAAATGTATGTTTCAACTCCAAGATAATAGACAAACGGACCTTATAAGTCTCTAACTTCCTGTCTGTGCTACTCTGATCCTTTGAAAATCCATTCACCTCTAATGGGTTTTATCTCTTCAGGTAAATAACTAGTGTCTACACACTATTAATTTTCATGGACTCCAATTTGGATTTGATGGCACTAAGCCACTTCTCAGAGTCACACCTCTATATAGCATCCATATATGTAATCGGATCCTTTTTGTTCTCATCAAGCTCAATAGGATTACCATCTCGGACCTAGATACTAAAGTATCTATTTAGCTAATGTGGTGCTCTACTGGATCTCCTTAAAGATGCTTCTTTAATGGGGTCTAGGTTTGATCTAATCAAATCTGATTTTGTAGGTTTACTAGATTGTGTCAGTTCTTTCTACCAATCAAACTTTCTCAAGTTCAATTTGATGGGGATCGATTCTTTCTCTATGGAACTTCTTTTCCAAAAAGAATGCCTTACTGCTGAGAATAATTTTTGTTCTTCGGCATGGTAGAAATAATAACTCTTAAATACATATTAGATCAGAATCCAAGTTTATTTATATGCAATCGTTTGACATAGGCTGATCAACCCCAAACCTGAAGGTGAAAGAGTATAACCCTAAAATAGGCAGACTAGAAACCTCCATCATGGATTGAACCGTGTCTAACAAAGTTTGATTTCTCATTTTCAATACACCAATAACCTATGATGTTTCGACAGGAGCACATTGCAAGAGAATCCTATTCTCTCCTAAATATGTCAAAAATTCACAAGATAAGTATTCATCTCCTTGATCTTATTGAAGAGTTCTAATATCTTTTCTAGTTTATTTTTCTATTTCATTATTGAATCATTTGAACATTTCAAATGATTCAGACTAGATGCACCCACATCTAGATAGATAAACTATAATAAAATATTGATATCCTTGACATTATCTAACTTGGATATTTATTAGATATGTACATTACACTTAACAGACTGTGTGAATATTAAATATCATTTATTTATTATCCAGGTATTATTATAATATCATTCATAATGATATCATAATAATCTTTTTTTATTAATAAATAATAATCATCTTTGGCCAAGAGGCCATCAAAGATCATATTCATTATAAATGATGGACAATAATGATAGTCACTCTAAAATAATAATATTTATATTAAAAATTAGCTTGATGATTTCTGAAGCTAGAATTGGAACATGACTTCCATCCCTAATCGTTTAAAAATCTCTCATTATTTTTAAACATTCCATTTACCTAAAGTTCTTGCAATAAATTACATAAGATGACCGGTATCCAATACATAGATAGTAGAAGCACATACAGAGAAATTACAAGGCATTATCATATAACATTCTTGATGAGCAACTCCTTGCTCTTTTCTATTGTTCAGCCTATTGAGGTCAAGAAAAGCAAGATATTCATGACAATACTTTTTTCTATGACCATGCTTCTAACATTAGAAGCACTCTGCCTAATTTGGATTAGTCTTAGACCTTTAGTTTTGATTGGACTAGCAAGTCCCAGCACGAATCCTTTCGTGCTGCTGAACCAAACTCAACTTTTGATACTAATTATCAAAGTTGGGTCCTATAAGTCATCACAGTATGATAGTGATAGGAGCAATTAGTGTTTAGCCTTAATCTAAAGAAAAGAGAACACAGACATATTGTATATGAATTATTTTAAGCCTAAAGACTTGGACTTTAGTCTAAAGGTTCTTCCACTATATTGTAGAATTGGTAGCCTCTACCTCCAATTCGAGGAATTACTTTAATTTTTTAGCAGGTACTAGAATCCACATAGACTGCACACAAGCTCAAGTTTGGCCGGTCAACCCATGTGCATCACGGATAGGTTCTTTAACCAATTGTTTCTCCAAACAACTTTTAGTAATTTAATTTTGCTCCAAAAATCTAATCGGTAGGCTTTGGCCTCTACTATAAGGATCTAGTTAGGTCCATCCATTAACATGACTATACTTCATGCATCTAATCAATGATTAAGTCCAACTTTGGTTGGTCAACCTAACCACCATTAAAGAGATACTTCCAAGTTATCATATTATGAATAAAAATTTCATTAGTCAATAAGCACCAGGCCTTTAGGCCTTCAATAATTATTGAGTTAATATAGATCCATTATCATCCAACTTAATGAGAGGCTATGACTCAGTTATCTCCATAACTTTGTTATTTTAAGAACCTAAAAATTTTAGAGGACTTAAATTATTAGTGATTTAAGGATAGAAAAGACATGGACCAAATTGCTCCCACTGACTTCACCAAGTTAAATTCTCCCACTAACTTCTGAAGTCATTGATGAGAACTAGGATCAATTTTGGTCCATGGGCACCTAAATCAGTCTCACTTAATAAAATTAGTCTCACTAATTTTCTATGTGACAGGGTTAACACGAATCAATAAGCAACCTAATCAAAAGTTGATTAACCACATAGGTCGGGTAAGTGAGATCGGTGAGAGAATCTGCCAAGGCTTGCCTTAGACACCATCAGAAATGGCAGGTAAGCGGGCTGCCAATTAAAAACCACGATCTAGAAATGCCAGACTTACCTTAGACACCAATCATTTTGTTAGTTTTGATTTGGTCTGCCTAAAGACCTGGGCTGGACCACTGAGCCACGATCATGGTCCATTTGTTAGATGTATAGACTTTGATCAACTACAACTATTAAATTAATCTATAGGAAAGAAATGATCTAATCCTAGTTAACTATTAATTAGGTTTGATCAATTTCTTAACTTAGTCCATATTTAATCTAACCCTAGGTCTAACCCAATTAGTGACTTGATCAAAGCTAACCCATTATCCTTTAATCCATGTTTTATGAAATTATCTTAGGATCTTCGAATTACAAACCTAGATTTTAAATAATCACTTAATATTTAATTAAGTTCAAGGCTTATGGGTTGGAGTTTGAAACCTCAGAACTAGTTTCTAATTTCATCATTTGAAACATTTTCAAGCTTGTAAATATTTTACATTGAATCAAATTCAATTTATGGTTTTAGATCTGATTCACATAGGGTTTCAAATATAGAATTTTATAGAAAATAAGTTTTTAATTTAAATTCTATAAAATAATTACGTGATACATATACATTCTAGATTAAAATAAAAGCTACATATCAATATATGCAACATAAGGATCTAGATCTAAACATGAAACATATCATATGGATCTAATCTAAATGATCAAAATCAGATCATAAACTAATTAATATTAGATTTAAAATCTAAAAATAAATCATAAATTATTTTATATCTTATCTAACATATATTTATGATTTAAGTTATTTAGGTCAGCACATACTAGGACAACCTCTCCACTATAAGTGATAAACCTTATAGCAGGACAATCTTATAATCAGTATGTACGACCTAATATTATTTAGATCTAATCTAAATAATCTAAAATAGATCTAACATCTATTTATTTTAGATTTAAAATTAAAAAATAAATCATAAATTAACTTTGATCATATCTAACTTATTCACGATTCAATTTTACAGATCAACACATACTAAGATAATATTTTCATTGTAAGGGATTAACTTTTGTTAGAAATCATGCAAGGTTAAAGCATGCTTTTTAAAAAAAAATTTGAATTATATTATAGCAAAAGCAAAAATTAATCTAATATTAGTTCTATGTATGCATTGATCATATAAATAATCCCTACTCAAGATCTAGACAAGCTAATATATTATAGAAAAATAAAATGTATTCAATCAACAAATCGAATTTGCTAACCGACTTATGTTTAGAACACAATACTTAAGCGTGGGTAGCTAAACTCCGCAACCTAAATTTGCTGAAAGAATCTCTCATATCGCACTATAGCAGCACACTTGTCCGGCCTCTACAGTGAGTACACATGGAGCATCTAGTCTCGACCAGCTCTCCTAGAATGCTAGCTCCTCGTCGGAGCCTTCGATGGCTGATCTCAGTTGATCCGATCGACCAGTTTCTTTCTGATCTCTCTCGGATGCTCCAAAAATTAGAACATGGATTTTAGAGGATGATGAGGCTTAGTGTATTAATTTTGGTGGTGATCGAGTGCTCACAACACTCAATCACTCCATCCGAACCTAGAGTCCTAATACTAGGGTTTCATACACTCAAAAACCTTGATGCTCCAAATTTCTCTCATGCCCTCTCTATTTGGAATT
Organism: Cocos nucifera; assembly: GCA_006176705.1. Classification (NCBI taxonomy): domain Eukaryota; kingdom Viridiplantae; phylum Streptophyta; class Magnoliopsida; order Arecales; family Arecaceae; genus Cocos; species Cocos nucifera. The sequence continues at coordinate 558,794 of QRFJ01000232.1, read as the reverse complement.
TTACAATGAAACCAATTTTCATTGATAGGGGACTTTCTCATCTACAGATACCCCACTTAGATCACATCTAAAGTGGGCATCCAAAAGAAAGAAAAATAAGATTGCATGAGAGAAAGAAATCGGCATAGGAAATAAACCCTCTCACTCCAAGAAAAATAAGATTGCATGAGAGAAAGAAATCAGCATAGGAAATAAACCCTCTCACTCCCTGGACTTTTTCATGCACAAAACCAATGCCCCTCTCTACTATTCTCTCCAAGAATCCCTCTACTCAGCCTCTTCCTCATCCACACATGCCCAAAAAAATCCCCTTTTTTATTGGCATGATTTTAATGGGAAATGCATGTGCAAAGGATAAGAGGATGTAAGGGTTGTTTTAAACCAACCACTTGAATTAAAAATTCAAGTGGTCTCCTTATCTGTATCCAACACCACCCTTAAGTGGTTGACACATAGAAGAACTCTCCTTCTACATGCCCACACTCAGCAATGCACAAATATGTGCAAAAAAGGGCTAGGGAAGTGGAGATAAGGATGAGAGGGAGTTGGAAGGTTTCAACCAAACCTACCTCTTCAAGTTGAATTCAAAATTCAACTTAAATTCAATCTGATCCAACACTTGGACCAGGTCAAAAGAAAGAATAAGGGGGTGTGCACACACTTATCTACATGAGAAAAAACTCATGCATAATCTAGAGGTGCATGGAGAAAGTGTGGAAAAGTCAAAGCTTCATGGCACAGGGAGAAGGGAGGTTCAAATTCAAACTCATTTGACTTGGTCTAAATTGGTTTCAACCAAACCAATTAATCTAGACCCAATTAGACCAGATTTAATCCAACCTAATTAAGCTTAATCCAATCCAATAAATTTTTAATCAAATTAAAAATTAATTAGGTCCAGCCCCTGATCAAATCAGGATCGAATCTTTCATAGCAATTAAGTCATCACATAACCTATTGGATCAAATCCAATCGAATCCAATTTGATCAAATTTGATTAAATCCTCATCACTCAATCAAATTAAGCTAATCAGCAATCAATTGTTAATTAATCATCCAACAAACATAGCATCCCAATTGGATAGGTGTCTGGACAATAGAGTCACATCTATATGAAACTCTTCAAGAGTTCTAAACTAGTGGGACTCTTGAACCCAGTGTCCCAAATGAATAGAACTCACAATCATAGAGTCTCAGACCAGTGAGACTCTTGATCAGAGAGTCCCAAACAAGTAGGACTTAGAGTCTCAGTCTAGTGAGACTCTTGGTTATAGAGTCCCAGTCCAGTGGAACTCTTGACCACAGAGTCCCAGACCATTAGGACTCTAAATCAGCTACAGATCAGGTATGAACTTCAATTATGTGTGACCCCATTGGTTCGAATCCTAAGTCGGTAGCACTGGAATCAATTTTTTGTACCAATCGATGAGACCATCTGGTAATGATACCTGACATCCTGATAGGTCGAAAAGATGCAACGCAACATTGACAAACCTATGGCATATAGTTACCATATAATTCATCCCCTTGATCTCAATACTCAAAAAATGACCTAGGGTTTAACTATCAATCCTGAAAAATCATCTATAGTATATTTCAAAATTCAGTGTTCATCGAATAGACTATCTTGATCAAGGTTTTGTTAAATTGAAATACAGTGATGCATCTGCTCCAACAATTGGAGGGGTCAATCCTATCTTGACTCATGGACCGACAAAATAAGTACTTCACTACACCAAGTAACCTTTTGTCACTAAATTAAAAATTCAGGTAGTCCGGCACCTAAGTGCAGTGAGTTGCTTGCAAGTTACCATGGTGATCTCAGATTTAAGGAATACTTATACCTATATCCTTCACGAGCAACTTTTGATAGTAGAGAGCTACGTAGGTGGGTCACGTTCAGTGAAATATACCCCTACACTTCACCTGCATGCTATATCAGTATATTATACTCCTTGGTTAAGAGGATAACCAATACATATAGCACATAATAACCTATACTCGATACATTGTCATCCTAGGTAACAACATATCATTTAATCATGAACAAATTTAAGGACTAAATGATAAATCCTTCTTTATTGAGTCTAAATAGTTTTAAGGACTTCATCACAGAAGAGTTCATTACAGGAAGATACACAAAAGTGATAAAAATATCAAAATAATAATTTTATTTATTATAATAATTTAAATATATTTACAATTAGCTCAACCATCTACTACCTAGATGATTGGCTTTAGGATATATTTCCTAACAAATCCCACTTAGACTAAAGCCATTCAGAATAGTATCATATACCCATCTTCCATTTGTGATTATCGAACTCTTTGATTTTGAGGGCTTTAGTAAATGGGTCGGCCATGTTCTTCTTTTCATCAATCTTCTGAAGGTTGACGTAATCTCACTCAACGATCTCTTGTATAAGGTGGTAGCGATGCAAAATGTACTTAGTGTGTTGATGTGCCTTCGGCTCCTTTGCTTGAGCTATGGCTTTAGTGCTATCACAGCAAAGTAGAATCGGACCATCCAAGGAGGGTGCTACTCCTAACTCATCGATGAACTTTCGCAGCCACACAGCTTCCTTCGCAGCATCAGATGCCGTGATATACTCTACCTCACACATAGAATTAGCCATAGTGTGCTACTTAGAATTCTTCTAGTAGACCGCTCCACTATTTAGGATAAACACATAATGTGACATACTTTTACCATCATCATGATCAAACTAAAAATTAGAATCAATATATCCTATAAGTTTCAAGTCAGCATCGCCATAAATGAGCCACTGGTCCTTAGTATTTCTCAAATACTTCAAGATTGTCTCTACAACGATCTAGTGACTCTCACTTGGATCATACTAGTATCTACATACTATCCCTAATGAGTATGCCACATTCGGTGTCGTACACATCATGGTGTACATAATAGAACCTATAGCCAAAACATACGGTATTCTACTCATGCGCTTTCTTTCTTGAGGAGTTGTCGGACAATTCCTCTTCAAGAGAGATTCTATGGCCTATCGAGAGATAGTCTTTCTTAAAATTCGCCATGCTGAACCTTTTTAGCATGATATCAATATACATGGACTGGGACAATCCAAGCAATCTTTTAGATCTATCTCTATAGATCTTTATCCCTAGAATGTAGGAAGCTTCTTCTAAGTCTTTTATGGAGAATTGCGATAATAGCCAAACTTTTATTTCTTGTAGTACAGGGATGTCATTCCCGATTAAGAGAAAATCATCTACATATAGTACAAGAAATACTATTATAGAACCATTAGCCCATTTATGGACACAGGATTCCTCTCCATTCTTAATGAAGCCACATGTTCTGATCACTTTATCAAAATCATGTGCCAACTCCGCGATGCTTCAATCCATAAATGGATCTCTGAAGCCACTTTGAACTCATCTGTAGATGTAAAACCCTCAGGTTGTATTATATGCACCTCTTCATTCAGCTCTCCATTTAGAAAAGCTATTTTCACATCCATCTGTTAGATCTCATAGTCTGGATATGTTGCTATTGCAAGCATAATCCGAATGGACTTGAGCATTGCCACCGAAGAAAATGTCTCATCATAGTCAATACCATAACACTGACGATATTCCTTTATAACCAGACGGGCTTTATAGGTCTCTACCTTTTCTTCTGTAACCTTTTTTCTTTTAAAAATCTACTTACACCTAATGAACTTTACCCCTTTAGGTGGATCAATCAATGTCCATACACTGTTGACCTTCATGGACTTCATTTTGGATTTCATGGCTTCCAGCCACTTATCAGAATTGGATCTCTGCATGGCATCCATGTAGGTGATCGGATCCTCATCATTCTCATCGAGTTCAATAGAATCACCATCCTGGACCAAGAAACCCTAGAATCTATCCGATTAATATGGTACTCTATCGGATTTCCTTAAAGATGCCTCTACAATGGGCTCTGGGTTTGATCTTATCAAATTCAGTTCTACAAGTTTACTAGAATATATCAGTTCTTCTACCTGTCGAACTTCACTAAGTTTAACATTAGAGACAACAGTTCCTTCCATAAAGAACTCCTTTTCCAAAATAATTGCCTTATTGCTGACGAACATCTTTTATTCTTCAGCAACGTAGAAGTAATAAACCCTAGTTTTCTTGGGGTACCGTATGAACAAGCACTTATCGAACCTTGATCCAAGTTTTTCTGGCTGCATACATTTGACATTAGCTGGATATCCCCAAACCCTAAGGTGAGAGAGTGTCGGCCTATGCCCAGTCCATATCTCATATGGAGTCTTTGCAACAGACTTGCTTGGAACATTATTCAAACTAAAACAAGCAGTCTTGAGTGCATACCCCTAGAAAAAAATAGATAGACTTACAAACTCCATCATGAACCGAACTATGTCCAACAGGATTTAATTCCTCTTTTCGGATACACCATTATACTGTGGTGTTCCAGGAGGGGTCTATAATGAGAAAATCTCATTCTCTCCTAGATATGTCAAAACATTGTTAGAAGATATTCATCTCCTCAGTATGACTAAAGAGTTTTAATATTCTTTCCAAGTTATTTTTCTATCTTATTTCAATATCATTTGAACATTTCAAATGAATCAAATTTACTCTTCATAAGATAGATGTACCCATACCTAGATAGGTTGTCAGTAAATGTAATGAAGTAGTAGAACCGACCTCTAGCACATGTGTACATATAAGTCCACAAACATCAGTATGTACTAAATCTAGAAGCTCAATAGCCCATTCACCCTTTCCAATAAAAGGTGATTGATCATTTTATCAAAAAAATAGGACTCACAGGTAGTCAATGATTCACAATCATCGATGTCAAGGATGTGCTCCTTGACTAATCTATTGATCCTATTCATGCTTATATGATCGAACATTTATTTGATTTATACATTACACTAATAGACCGTAATAAAATATAAATATTATTTCTTAATTATCCTCACATTACTATAATATCATTCATAATGATATCACAATAATTTTTTATTAATAAACAATAACCATCTTGGGCCAAAAGTCCAATAGATATTATATTTATTATAAAAGATGGATAATAGTGACAGTCACTTAAAATGACACTATTAATTTTGAAAACAAGCTCAAGAGTTTTTAATGCTAGAACTGAAACTTTACTTCCATCCCTAACATTAAGGAATCTATCATCATTCTCAAATTTTCTATCAATTTGAAGTCCATGCAATGAATTGCATATGTGAACTAGACTTTCAGTATCTAATACCTAGATAGATGTATTACAAATAGAAAAATTGCAAAGTGTTATCATATAACAACCTTGACCAGCAATATTTACTGATTTCTCCTATTCAGCCTATTCGGGTCAAGAGGATAATTCTTCTTTAGGTCTGCCTAATTAGGATCAATACTAGACTTCTCATAATTAGATCCTAAAAGCTTATCACTGTCCAATAGTGAATGGAGCAGACTTACACTAGCCATTCTATTTATCTGAAAAAAAAATATGAAACCTTATTAGTACTTGAATTAATTAATCCTAAAGATTTGAACTTTAGTCTAAAGATCCTCTCACTATTTTTATGAATTGGTAGCCTCTACCTTCAATTCGAGGAGTTACACTGACTCCTTAGTGGGTACTAGATTCCACATAGACTACAAACAGACTCAAGAAAAGCTCTAGCTAACCCGTGTGCATATACAGGTAGGTTCACAATCAATTATTTCTTAAAATAATTTTTAGTAATTAGGTTTTGCCCCAATGGTCAGTAGGCTAAGGCCTCCATTGAAAAAATCTGGTTAGGTCCAACTATTAACATGATTGAGTTCGATGCATCAAACTAATGATGACCAAGCTTGAGGAAAGCTATGGCTAATCTGATCATCATTAAGAGAGTACGATCTGATCATCATATGATGGATAGTAATTTCAATATCCAGATAAACACCAGGTGTAAGGCACCTCCAATGTCGACCTAGAAAATTGAACTCATTACTATTCACCTTAATGGGAGGCTATGACTCGGTTATTCACATAACTTAGAGAATTTAGGTTACATATGATTTAAGGATAGAAAGAATATGAACCCATTTTCTCCCATTGACTTCATTAAGTTCATAGATTAGGACTAGGATCAATTTCGATCCATAGGCACCTAATTCAGTCTTACTAATTGAAATTAGTCAAACTAATTCCTAGTGACATGCTCGAATCGCTAAGTGATCTAATCAAATCCTAATCGACCATGTCGGCTAGGTAAGTGAGATCGGTGGAAGGGATATGCCATTAACTCATCAAAGATCTAATCAGTGCGAGTAGCTTTCAATTAAAAACCATTGATCTTGACTGCCAAACTTATCTTAGACACCAACCAGTTAATCAACTTGATCAACCTAGTGATTACGGGCTTGACCGTATAGCCATAATCAAGTCCATCTTGGTCTTTGTTAAAGACATGGACTCGTCCAACTACAACTATTAAAGTTGAACCTAGAGAATTCTTAACCTAATCTAATTCAACATTTGGTTAGATTTAATCAATTTCTCTAATTTAGTTAATTCTTCAACTAACCTTAGGTCTAACCCAATTAATGGATCTAATTCATCTAACTCTTTAACCCATAGTTTTATGCATTTATCTTAGGATCTTTAATTCACAATTCTAGGTCCTACTAGGCAATACTTAATTCTTTTAACTATGTTTTGGGCTAATGGGTTGGGGTTCAGCATTTTAAAAATATTTTTTAAATTTTGAAAGATTTTTAGTTTTTTGTTCATTAAATGAGTTGACCCATTTCAAAAATGGGTCAACTCATTTCATAAACAACAACCTATTGCTATTTTCATAATAGAAAATAAACCAAAATAAAATTAAAGCATGAATAATACATTAGATCTAATCTAACATATTCATGCTTAATTTCTAATTTATTATTTTTATTAATTAAAATAATTTTAATTAACATAGAAATATATCATATATTATAGCATTTAATTTTTTTTAATTAACATATAAGCTTGTCAAGCAGCCCTTACTTTGATACAATTGCTAAAAATTGCGCAAGATTAAAGAAAGCTTTTCGAAATTTTATTTTTGATTATATTGCAGTGGAAGCAAAAATAAATCTAATATTAATTCTACATATTGGGGATAAACTCCGCTCCTACCGATGTCTAATCTGATGCTTAGCCTAATGTAACTGATAATCATGAAAGAACTTCGATCGAGAATTCTTCCACCAGTGGTCTAACTCCTCCAGGAGCAGAACTTCTTCTGAACTCCTTCAGCAGTCAAACTCGTCCAGTAGTCGAACCCTTCTTGGACTCCTGTAGTGGCCGAACTCCTTTCAGACTTCACCTTCAGTCAGGTTCCTCGAGCAGTCGAACTCCTTTTGGACTTTACCTTCAGTCTGATTCCTCTAGGAGCGAACTCCTTTCGAACTTCTCCTTCAGTCAAACTCCATCCGAATTCCTCCAATGGATTACTTTCAGATTTTAAATAGTATTCTTCTCTAATGATCCCCTCTAGCCGTATTCCCATTAAGAGTCTAAACTTCTCTAGAATTGACATATGTCAAAGCTCTTCACTAACCAATGCCTTCTTCCTCCGAACTTCGATTATTAAATCTCAACGAATGGACAACACTTCTCTCTGTAATAAATTCCACGTGGCCCCGAGCGGCCCACTACCAGATGGTTATGGTAATGAATTTCATGTGGCTCCGAGCGGCCCACTACCGGATGGTTATGGCTATACAAGCTCCGTCAATAAAAGGAACCCTCTAGATATATTTTCTCTAAGCTCTCGTCTTCTTTTTAAAACTCTGCTAAAATCTTTTCTAAGCACTCCATTTCTATTGGCCAGAAGAGCTGACTTGATCATCGGAGGGTCCTGCCGGAGCCACCACCACCGAGTCTAGATGGGACTTTATTTTGCAGGTCACCGATGGCAGCCTCTTCTTCCTCAACTCCAGCTCGATCCGACGTCAACTAGATTCTGCACCAATAGGATTGGCACTAGAGGAAGGAAACCTCTATTCCTGAAGTTTTCTTATTCTTAAAGGAGTGCTCAGCAGCGATCTCTCTTCTTCCTCTCTAGAGTTCTTTCCAAAAAAATGCCTCCTAGGAAAGCTTCGACCCGATGATCAACGGCCTCTACAGCCAAATCCCATCCAAATTTATCCACTCCCACTTTTGCTCCGATAACTCAAGCGTCACCTGCAGCCATGATGGATGCGGAGCAGTTCAACCTACTGGTCAAGCAGGTTTGCGATCTCATAGAAGCGGTGCAAGCCATACATCATCATGCTCTGATGCCAATTTGGCTGGAGTAGGCTTCTCTAGAGCCCCATGATCCAATCGAAAAATGACCGACTTGGGCTAGCCAGTCGGTGACCTCCGAAAAGGGGAAGCAGAGGGTGGGAGCCCTTGCTCGGACCGTAGCTCGACCCAGGAAAGAGCTTCTTTGCCTCTGTCCTATCAGAAAACTCTAGAGTTTAATGGTCGTGAAGATCTCTTGAATCAATGGCTCCAGAAAATGAGGTGATGAATCTAAGAGCTCCATCATACTCCCTCCTCACACGATAATAATATCTGCACTAACCCTCCTTTTTCTCAAAGGATTATGTAAGAGCCCGTTTCGTCGAACTTCAAGCTTTTCCAATTTGAAAGCTATGATGGAACCTCTAATTCGATCGATCACCTGAAGGCCTTTTGGATCATGATGCTGCTCCATGGCACACCAGATGCCATCTTATGCTGAGCTTTCCCATCTACCTTAAAGAGAGCAGTAAGAAACTAGTACTCGATGTTGAAGCCGGGTATGATCTTCTTCTTTGAGCAGATGAGCTATTAGTTTGCGGCTCACTTCGTCAGCAGCCGACATCCTCATCGAGGTTTGAATTTTTTGATGAATATCAAGTAGAAGGAAGGAGAATCTATCTGGACTAATTATGTCACTCGATTTAATGCTGCTGTATTGGAGCTCCAAAATCTAGATCAGTCTATTGCAATGGCCGCACTCAAGGACGGCCTTCAGAAGAATGGTTTGCGGTTCTTCCTAGAGAAGAAGTACCCCAAGGACTTTGCTGATTTGCTAGCTCGAACTGAAGGATATGTTCGAGCAGAAGAAGCCTTCAAGTTAAAGGATGAGGAAATCGCAAGAGAGCGACGAGCGGATGAGTCTAATAAATCCATAGCTGATGGATGGCCAAATGAAGTTCGGCCACGCTCACGGACTCCCCTCGAGCGCAAGTCCTCCTCGAGCTCATCATCAAAGATACCCTGATAGAAGGGCATGACGATGTTCTCCCCCTAGAAAGTTTCACAACTATGCCCCCCTTAATGCTCCACAGACATCGGTCTGAAGCAAGAGAAGATTGATCGAGGACACTACCACAACCAGTACCACTAAGGAGGAAGGAACAATAAGGAGATCGGCTGCCTCTTGACATCATCAACACTATCTCTAGGAGACTTGGTGCTTTAGCAAGCCACCATCTCTTAGCCTCAAAGCCAAGAAAAGCTTGCCCCAAATAAAGAAGGCCTGTATGAAATAGAGGAGGTCGTCCGGCTCGAAGCTTATCACTTGAAGGAGCTCGGAGGAACAACGCTCCCACGACCTTGAAATTTAGAAAATCTGAGAATGTACTGCCAGTAATTTTTCTTCAATAAAACTCCTCCATTTCAATATTATTATTTCTTGGTGCAAAAACTATGTGATGACAGGAAAGAAGCAATTAAAAATGGCCATGTTAGAAATAGGAGGAGAACCTCATCCTAATGTGAGCAAAGTCGAAGACCTCATTCATTTTAGATAAAATGAGAGGAAAGGCTCTGACAAGGGCACTAATGTGCCCCTACAGCCCCGTTAGGAATAGGAGGAGAACCTTATCCTAACGTGAGCAAAGTCGAAGGCCTCGTTCATTTTAGATGAGATGAGGGGAGAGGCTCCGACAACAGCTCTTATGTGCCCCTATAGCCCATTAGGAATAGGAGATGAACCTTATCCTAACATGAGCAAAGTCGAAGGCCTCGTTCATTTTAGACGAGATGAGGGAAGAGGCCCTGACAACGGCCCTAATATACCCCTATAGCCCATTAGGAACAAGATGTGAACCTCATTTTAATGCGAGCAAAGTTGAAGACCTCATTCATTTTAGACGAGATGAGGGGAGAGGCCGTGACAATGGCCCTAATGTGCCCTACAGCCCGTTAGAAATAGGAGAAGAACCTCATCCTAACATGAGCAAAGTCGAAGTCCTCATTCATTTTAGACAAAATAAGGGGAGAGGCCCTTACAACGGTCCTAATGTGCCCCTACAGTTTGTTAGAAATAGTAGTAGGAGAACCTCATCCTAACGTGAGAGTAAAGTCGAAGGCCTCGTTCATTTTAGAGGAGATGAGGGGAGAGGCCCTAACAATGGCCCTAATTTGCCCCTACAGTCCATTAGGAACAGGAGGAGAACCTCATTCTAATATGAGTAAAGTCAAAGACTTCATTCATTTTAGATGAGATAAGGAAAAAGGCCCTAACAACGGCCCTTATGTGCCCCTATAAACCATTAGAAATAGGAGGAGAATCTCGTCCTAACGTGAACAAAGTTGAAGGCCTCGTTCATTTTAGATGAGGTGAGAAGAGAAGTCCCAACTCGGCTAGAAATAAGAGATCTCCCTCGAGCTTCAACTTCAACAGAAGATAAGATCTCCTACAACCTTGGCTGGAGATAAGATCTCCCCCGAGCTTCAGCTTCAATAGGAGATAAGATCTCCTACAATCTCGGTTGGAGATAAGATCTCCATCGAGCTTCAATAGAAGATAGAATCTCCTTCAACCTCAATAGAAGATAAGATCTCCTACAACCTTGGCTGGAGATAAAATCTCCTCGAGCTTCAACTTCAACAGAAGATAAGATCTCCTACAATCTTGGCTAGAGATAAGATCTTCTCCGAGCTTTAGCTTCAATAGGAGATAAGATCTCTTACAATCTCGGCTGGAGATAAGATCTTTCCCAAGCTTCAACTTCAATCTCAATAGGAGATAGGATCTCTCCTACAACCTCGGCTGAAGATAAGATCTCTCTCGAGCTGCAACTTCAACTTCAATAGCAAATAAGATCTCCTACAACCTCGACTGGAGATAAGATCTTCCCTAAGCTTCAACTTTAATAGGAGATAAGATTTCCCCCGAGCTTCAATTTTAACAGAAAATAAGATCTCCTACAACCTCAGCTAGAGATAAAATCTCCACCGAGCTTCAACTTCAATAGGAGATAAGATCTCCTACAACCTCGGCTGGAGATAAGATCTCTCCCGAGCTTCAACTTCAATAGGAGATAGGATCTTCTTCAACCTCAGTTGGAGATAAGATTTTTCCCAGACTTCAACCTCGACTGGCGATAAGATCTTCTCCGAGCTTCAACTTCAAAAGAAGATAAGATCTCTCTCAACCTTCATAGGAGATAAGATCTCTTTCGAGCTTCAACTTCAATCGAAGATAAGATCTTTCCCGAGCTTCAACCTCAATTGGTGTAGAGCCTAGAAAATAACTTCGACAGTCATCTTTTTTGTACTCCCATCCTTTGAATTTCGAACTCAGAAGTGGAGGGACTAGTGTTGGGGATAAACTCCACTCCCGTCGAAGTTCAGTCTGATGCTTAGCCTAATGTAATTGGTAATTATGGAAGAGCTTCGATCGAAAATTCTTCCACCAGTGGCCTAACTCCTTCAGGAGCCAAATTTCTCCTGGACTCCTCCAGTGGCTGAACCCCTTCCGAACTCCTGCAGCTGCCAAACTCCTTACGAACTTTATCTTCAATCAAATTCCTCCAGCAGTCGAACTCCTTCCAGACTTCACCTTCAGTCGAATTTCTTCAGCAGTCGAACTCCTTCCAAACTTTTCCTTCAATCGGATTCCTGCAGGAGCCAAACTTCTTTCGGACTTCTCCTTCAGTTGAACTCCATCCAGATTCCTCCAGCAGATTATTTTCAAATTTCAAATACTATTCCTCTTAGATGATCCTCTCTAGTCGTATTCCCATTAAAAGTTTGAACTCCTTTGGAATTGATATATGTCAATGCTCTTCACCAACCAATGCCTACTTCCTTCGAACTTTGACTATTAAATCTCAACGAATGGGTGACACCTCTCTCCGTAATAAATTTCATGTAGCCCCGAGCGGCCCACTACCAGACGATTATGGTAATAAATTCTATGTGGCCCCGAGTGGCCCACTATCAGATGGTTATGGCTATATAGGCTCCATCTATAAAAGGGACACACGTTTTCTCTAAGCTCTCTTCTCCTTTCTAAAACTCTACTAAAATCTTTCCTGAGCACTCCATTCCTGTTGGCCAGAAGAGCTGACTTGATCGTCAGAAGATCCTGTCGGAGCCACCACCACCAACTCTAGATGGAACTTTGTTTTGTAGGTCACTGATGGCGACCTCTTCTTCCTCAACTTCAACTTGATCCAACGTCAACCAAATTCTACACCAACACTACACATGCATTGATCATATCAATAAACCCTACTCAAGATCTTGACATGCTATTATATTATAGAAAAATAAAATGTGTTCGATCAGTAAATCAAATTTACTGACTGACTTCTATTCAGAACACAATACCTGAGCATGGATAGCTGAACTGATCCAACCTCTATGGTGAGTCCACACAAAGCTCCTGATCTCGACCAGCTCCATCGAAGTGCTAGCTCTTCGTCGAGATATTCAATGGCTAATCTCGATCGATCCGATCAACCACCATCATTCTGATCTCTCGGATGCTCCAAAAATCATAACATAGATTTTAGAGAATGATGAGATAGTGTATCAATTTGGATGGTGATCAGGTGCTCACGGCATTCAATCACTCCATCCGAACCTAGAGTCCTAATACTACGATTTCATACACCCAAAAACCTAATGCTCGGAATTTCTTTCATGCCTTCTCTGTTTGGAGTTTTATCATGAAACCAATTTTCATGGATAGGGGACTTTCTCATCTATAGATATCCTACTTAGATCACATCTAAAGTGGGCATCCAAAAGAAAGAAAAATAATATTGTGTGAGAGAAAGAAATTTGCATAGGAAATAAACCCTCTCACTCCCTTGTCTTTTCCATGCACAAAACCAATGTCCCTCTCTTTTATTCTCTCTCCAGGACTCCCTCTATGTAGCCTCTTCCTCATCCACACATGCCCAAAAAAATCCCCTTTTTTATTGGCATGATTTCAATGGAAAATGTATGTGCAAAGTATAAGAGGATGTAAGGGTTGTTTTAAACCAACCACTTGAATTCAAAATTCAAGTGGTCTTCTTATCTATATCCAACACCACCCTCAAGTGGTTGATGTGCAGAAGGTCTCTCCTTTCTATGTGCCCACTCTCAGAAATGTACAAATATGTGCGACAAAGGGCTAGGGGTGTGGAGATAAGGATGAGAGGGAGTTGGGAGGTTTCAACCAAACCAACCTCTTCAAGTTGAATTCAAAATTCAACTTAAATTCAATTTCATCCAAAACTTGGACCAGGTCAAAAGCTAGAATAGAGGGGCATGCACACACTTATCTATGTGAGAAAAAACTCAAGCAACCCTGAGGTGCATGGAGAAAGTGTGGAAAAGTCAAAGCTTCATGGCGCAGGGAGAAGGGAGGTTCAAATTCAAACTCATCTGACTAGGTCTAAATTGGTTTCAACCAAACCAATTAATCTAGACCCAATTAGATAGGTTAAATCCAACCAAATTAGGCTTAACCCAATCTAACAAATTTCCAATCAAATTAGAAATTAATTAGGTCCAGTATCTCTGATCAAATCAGGATCGAATCATCTATAGCAATCAGGTCATCACATAACCTAATCAGGTCAGAACCAATCAAATTCAATCCAATCAAATTTGATCAAATCCTTATCACTCAATCAAATTGAGCAAATCAACAATCAAATTGCTAATTAATTCTTTTAATTACCATATAGTTCCAATTGGGTAGGTGTCTGGATAATAGAGTCCTATTTATATGAAACTCTTAAAGAGTCCCAAACCATTGGGACTCTTGAGCCTAGTAGCCCAAATGGATAAAACTCACAATCATAGAGTCCTAGACCAGTGGAACTCTTGATTAGAGAATTCCAAACAAGTAGGACTCAGAGTCCCAGTCCAATGGGACTCTTGATTATAGAGTCCCAGTCTAGTGGGACTCTTGACCATAGAGTCCCAGACCATTAAGAGATCAGCTATCAGATTAGGTAGGAACTCCTATTATGTGTGACCCCATAGGTTCGAATCCTAAGTTGGTAGCACAAGAATTAATTTTCTATACCAATCGATGTAACCATCTAGCAATGATACCCAATATTCGAATAGGTTGAAAAGGCGCAACACACATTGACGAACCTGTGGCATATGATTACCGTATAATTCATCCTCTTGACCTCAATGCTCAAAAGATGGCCTAGGGTTTAAATGTCAATCCTAAAAAATTATCTATAGTATATTTCAAAATTTAGTATCCATCGAATGAACTACCTGGGCTGAGATTTTGCTATATTGAAATACAGTGATGCATCTACTCCAACAATTGGAGGGATCAATCCCATCTTGACTCACACACTAACAAAATAAGTACTTGACTACACTCAGTAACCTTCCATCATTAAATTAGAAATTCAGATAGTCTAGCACCTAAGTGTAGTGAGTTGTTTGCAAGTCACCATGGTGATCTCAGGTCTAAGAGACACTTATACCTATATCCTTTACGAGCAACTCTTGACAATAGAGAGCTACACAGTTGGATCATATTCGGTGAAATATACCTTTATACTTCATCTGCATTCTATATCAGTACATCATACTCCTTGGTTAAGAGGACAACCAATACATATGGAAGGTTTCTAAAACCATCCTTAAGTATTTGAGAAATACTAAGGATCAATAGTTGATCTATGAAAAATCTGACTTGAAACTTATGAGATATATTGATTCTAGCTTTCAGTTAGACGGTGATGATGGTAAGAGTGTGTTAGGATTTGTATTTACCATGAATGGTAGTGTGCTTTGCTGGAAAAGTTTCAAGCAGCACACCATGATAGATTCAGAATATGAGACAGAATATGTTATGGCCTTGAATGCTGCAAAGAAAGATGTGTAGTTGTGAATGTTCATCGACAAGCTCGGAGTGGCAACATCCATTGATGATCCAATTCTGCTATACTATGATAGTATTAGAGCCATAGCTTAGGCAAAGAAACCAAAGACACATCAGTGAACAAAACAAATTCTGTGCCACTACCACTTTGTCCGAAAGATCATGGAATGAGATGACGTCGACCTTTAGAAGATCGATGGAAAGTTGAACTTGGCCTAACCATTCACTAAAACCATTTGGTCAAGGAGTTCGAACAACATAAATCGAAGATAAATATTCGATACTATACCAATTGGCTTTAGTCCAAATGGGAGTTATTGAGAATTATGTCCCAAATCTGATCATCTAGCTTGTAGATAATTGAGATCTTTTTTATAAATGTATATGAATCATGAATTAATAAAAGTTATTTGGCTTATTTCATCATAAGATTGTACATCTTCTTAACGAACTCCATTGTTATGGTGAAAGTCCTTAGATCTACTTCTAAAATGATAAAGAAGGATTTACCGTATGGTTCTTAAACTTGTTCATGACCAAATATTATAACATTAATGAGGACAACATTTGTATTGAGTATAAGTCATTGGGTGCCATATGGGTTGGTTGTCAACTTAACTAAGGAGTGTGTTGACACTAGTATGGAATACTGGTGGGATATTGATTTGCATTGAATGTGACTATTTTGGAGTACTCTACTGCCAAGAGTATTGTCCAAGGAAATATGGGTATAAGCATCCCTCGAACCTAAGATCACCATGGTGACTTGTAACCAAGTTACTATACTTTGATACCAGACTATCTAAATTTCTAATTTAGTAATGAAATATTTTTAGGTGCAGTCAAGTACTTGTTAAGTTGGTCCATGAGTCAAGATGGGATTGACCACTCCAAGTAAAATTAGAGAGAATATCTCAATGTATTTCAATTTAGCACAATCTTGGCTAGGATAATCCTTGTGAGGAGTCATAAGATTGAGTAGGTTGAGACACTATAATAATTACTGATCAAGAGTTGACAGTAAACTCTAAGGTTATCTTGAGCATTATTGGTCAAGGGCATGAATTATATAGTAACCATATTGCAGTAGGTTGTGAATGTTGCTTCACTATATTCAATTCTATTCAGACATTAGGGACCATAGTTAGATGGTCACTTCGATTGATATATAAAGCTTGTTTCTATGCTACCAGCTTAGTTCGAACCTATAGGGTCACATATATAGAAGTTTTGATTCGATCAGGTGGCTGATCAATGATTATGAATCATTAAAGGGTTCAATTATCAATATGATTGATAATTAACCTAATATAATTAAAGAAAGATTAATTATTAATTATATTATTAATTGATTCAATTTGATTGAGTTATGAGAATTAGATCAAGACTAATTGAATTGGATTCAATTAGGTCTGACTTGAGTAGGTTATTAGATGATCTAATTGCTAAGAAAGATGAAATTCTAATTTGATCAGATCTCGGACTCAATTAATCCTTAATTTGAATAAGAGATTAAGAGTCTAATTAGATTAGGTTAACTCATATATTTGGGTCTAATCAAAGTTAGTTTGACTTGAACCAAATTAGATGAGAATCAAAGAGTCCAATTGGACTACACTAGATCCCTTGCGCCTAGCCCTAGATACCACCCCATATCTCAGTGCACAAAGGGTTTGTGCATGAGATATCTAGACGCCAACCCCCTCATGCTGCCCACTCTAGGATAAGGTTAGGGTTTAGGAAAGTTTCAATTCAAAAAGATTTTGAATTGAACTTCATTCCAATCTCCAACTCTATGTTTTAGCCTCTATATAAACAGTCTATGTGAGACAAAGGAACATAAAGAAATTTTAGAGTTTTAGGGTGGGCATCCTTGGCGCGTGAGATCAGGAGGCTTGGGCGTGAGCTTTAGGGTGGGCATCCTTGGCGTGTGAGATCAGGAGGAATCTATTCCTCTTTGGGGTGAGAGGCTAGGGTTTTGTGAGAGAAACAAGAGAAGGTTATTCTCTTATGATCTACCCTTGTTCTTCTTTCTTTTGTTTAGCCACTAAAGAGAGTCTTTCACAAGAAGCTAGCACTCTGAGAGCTGATGAATCGGACTCCGCATTGATATCCTTAGAGGCCGTTCATGTGTGCGATTGAAGCAATGAACAAACGTCTACATAAGCTGCGATCGATCTCATATGTTTTTCTATTTCAGATTTTATATGCATGATATTTATAGATTAGATCTAATGCATGTTTAGATTAAAAAGATTTAATCTAAAGCATTTCACTACTATATTTTTGAAACAAAAATTAAAATCAAGCATGAAACTCCCATGCTTCTCCAACATCATGATCCTCCCACTAACTTCACCATGTGAGATCAAAGAAGACCAAAGATAAGCCGATCTAGGAGTACCTAAATCAGTCACACTGATTTACCTTATTAACATGGGTCAACTCGAATCATCAAGTGATCTAATCAAAACTTAATCAACCATGTCAGCCAGGTAAGTGAGATTGGTGGGATGGATATGCCATTAACTCACCATAAATGGATTCTATATGTGTAGCTCCCAATTAAAAACCACCATGAAGGAAAAGTTTAGGATTTCTTGTAGGTTTTTTGAAAATGTTTCAAAATAGATCAGCAAAAGCAATAAATTAATTATATTATTTTATTAAAATATATAAATAAATTCTAGATTTAAGATCTAATAACATGATCTATGCATGCAAATAAATCTAAAATTAAATATTAAATAAAGATGATGATGTTGATCATATCAACATCAAACCAAGACTAGATCTAATCTAGTGGAAGGATGAGATTGAATCTCTTTTATCTTTGTAAGTTGGAAACTCCACTTGCTGATCCAAGGCTGAGGTCATCGCTTTGAGCTGCACACATGTTCGATCTCTATAGAAAGTCCACACAAAGTCTTGATCGTTGATCCGAGGTCTAGCGATTGAAAATCAACACAGTATGCTAGTACTATGCTGATCCTTCTTCGATGGTTGATGGTGAAACTCTTTCTTTGATCAACTTGAGCCTTCCAAAGCACCAAAGAAGAGATGGAAGGATCTGAAAGTACCATTTTTCTTTACCTTTTTCTCTTAAAAAGATTGTGGAAAAGGATCTAAGAGAAATCCTTAGAAGACCTCTCTTCTCTCTTTCTTTTCTCTCACCTAGACACAACAACTTGTGTCTTTACAAAACACCATGTCCAAGAACCCTTTGTGCCCAAGACTCCCACATCCAAACCCTTTCTCAAAGGACTAATTCTTGTAGAAATTTCATGCCCTAACTTCCTTTAAATAGAGAGTTATGAGAGTTCTTGTCTAGGTCAAATATCTAGAAAGGCATATCCAAATTGAGCAAGGATTGGGGTGCCCAACTCTTGGGCGCCCCCTCCTTATTTCTTGGCATGGAAATCCTGGAAGAGATGAAAAAATGTTCCCATAAATCCCATGAAAAAATAGGAAAAAAATAAGAGAGTTGGGCATCATACATGGGAAGAGGTTTGGGTTGCAACAAACTCTATCAAATGGAGTTTGAAATCAAAACAACGAACTTATTTTGACTTGGTCCACAACCAAATATCATGCAAGTTGGCGTAAGGAGGAAAAGTCCAAGTCACACGAGGACTTCTAGTTTTGACTTGGTCTAAATAGTTTTCTAAATCTAATTAAATCAAAACTAATACAACCGAATTAGAGATGATCTTAGTTCAACTAAAAGATAAATTAAATTAGATTAAATTAAATTTAAATCTAATTTAATTTCTAATCAAATTAGAAATTAGAAATTAGGTACACACAAGTCATAATTGAACAAAAACTTATTCTCCCTTGCAATTAGCTTATCCAATAAATCAATTGAACTTGATCTAATCAAGCCCAAACTAAATCTAATTGAATCTTATTGAATTAGACTCAATCTTAGTTCTTTGGCTTAATCAAATTAAGCTAATTAGCAATCATATTGCTAATCGATCCTTCTATAACACTTGCATTAGGTCAAACATCAATCTTATTGATTATTTGATCTTAGAAAGATTCTAAATCATTGATCAACCATCCGATCAAATTGAGATCTCTATTATATGTGATCTCATAGATTCAAACCTAAGTCGATAGCATAAAAATAAATTTCTATACCAATCAAAATGATCATCTAGCAATGATACCCGACGGTCAGATAGATTGAATATATAAAGTAATAATCTTAGAACCCATATGGATATGGTTTTTGTATAATTCATCTTCTTGACCTAAATGCTCATAGGATAACTTAGAGTTTAACTATAAACCCTGATTAGGTCATCCACATTGTATTTCAAAATACTAAATCCATCTCATGGATTATCCTACCCAAAGTTTGGCGAAATTGAAATACAGTGATGCATTTTCTCCAAACTCTTGGAGTGGTCAATCCCATCTTGATCACTCACCAACTTTGCAAGTACTTGACTATGCTAAAAAATCTTTCATTACTAAATTAGAAATTCAGATAGTCCGACATTAAAGCACAGTGAGTTGCTTGCAAGCCACCATGACTATCTCAGGTCTAAGGGATATTAATATCCATATCCCATTAGAGCAAATCTCGATAGCAAAATGCTTTAGAGTTGGTCACGTTCAGTGATCATGTATCCCTATATCTCACCTATATGCCATACCAGTATCTCCACACTCCTTGGTTAAGAGGACAACCAATCTATATGGCACATAATGACCTATACTCAATAAATATTGTCGTCCTAGTTAACAACATATCATTTGATCGTGAACAGTTTAAGAACTAATCAATAAATCTTCTCTTTATTGAAAATAAATAGTCCTAAGGACTTCATCACAACAAGGAGTTCATTAGAAGATATAGATTTATGATGAAAAAAATGCCAAACTTATAATTTTATTTAATAACAAGTTATTTACAATTATAAAATAGCATAATCATTAATAGGTTGATGATTGACTTTGGAACACATTTTCTAACAACCCAATCATAAGTGCCAAACTTATCTTAAACACCAACTAGTTAATTAGTTTCAATTGGATCCATCTAATAATCTAGACTCGACCATTGAGCCAAAATTTGGTCCATTTGATCTAATTAAAGACATGGACTTGACCAATTATAACTATTGTATTTGATCTAGAGAGTCCTTAACTTAATCTAAATCAATAATTAGTTAGATTTGATCAACTACTCCTGTTAAGTCCATTCTTCAATTCTAACCTTAGGTCTAACCTAATTAATTGACTTGATTCAAGCTAACCTATTGACCCATGTATTATTCAACCATCTTAGGATCTTCAATTCATAATTCTCGATCCTAACAAATAACTCTTAATTCTAAATTAAATGTATGGCTGACATAGGTTCGGGTTTAGTACTCAAAACTAGTTTCTATACAAAATAATTGAATTAATTTCATATCTCTAATATCTTATATTAGATCTAAAATAATTCCAAAGTTCTCTTTGCTATTCATCTTCAAGAATAATAATCGCAGCAGCACCCCTACATTCCATAGGAGAACCCCATAGAATAGGAGGAGAGTGTTAGATGTGTACCTTAGAAGCCAGATTAGCTAACACTTGTAATACACTTCTAAGGATAATTTTGTAATTTTGACTATAAACTAATAAAAAGATTATTTTCTATCATAGTGTGTATTTAAAATGTATGTGATACATCCATTGAGTTATAATGACAATTCATATTTTCAAAGAGTTGAAAATTTAAAACATGAATTTTCATAATTAACTCATAAACTGCTCCCAACTGTAGGATCATCACGAGGATGGTGATTGATCTGGAAGGTTGGTGTACGATCGCTTTCTTTGAGTAGATGAGTCTTGAGTCTACGGTTTGGAGACACCAGAGCGAGAGTACATGTACTCGTTAGAGAACGAGGGCACTAAGTATAACCACCTCGAGCGTTCATAAGAAAGTCTACCTTCTCATCGATGACTGGCTCAATGTTGCAGTAGTTTGTCTGGTTCTTTGATCTGAGGTGCATCGGTAATTCACCTTAAGGGTGTTGTAGTTTGACTATACCATAACTCGGTGTCCTAGCCATTCGAAATCCTGAGTTGTATGTTGGCTATAGTACATTCATTGTAGAAATTGGATTGCACCAATAAGGGATCTATCTACCTTGGTAGATGAGGAGTAGCCCTATGATGATCATGAGAATCGAGTCCATAAGCCCATGGCCATGGCAGAGTGAAGATGATAGAAAGAGTTCATACGGCTCGAATCGAATGATTAATTCATATGATGGATATTGGGTTTGATGAGTTCACCTTAACCATAATCCTATCGGAACTCAAGATAGAAGAACCCAATCATACAGATAGTTGCACTGAGAGGTTCACTTTAAGTTTTGATGGGTTGCTACTATATACTGCTAGGTGTCACTGATGGATTTTGAGAGCAATTAGAATAATTTGGATAATCGATTATTCTAATTATATGAATTAAAAAAATTTTAGTCCATCGAAAGGTGTTTCGATGGTGTCGATGATGGAGATCATGACATATATCATTATCATATGAAACTGAATCTAACTAGATCACGCAAACAAAGGTTTGGGTCTGGATGTCATCAATTGAGCTAACCTAGTTTGATTGATTTGGATGTCAAATTTGATTTAACTCATTCCTATATCTTGAATGAATTTATTTTCATCTGACTGCAATAAGTCCAGGTTAGATTAATTAGGAAAATTAAATTCCTTCCTAGTGCAATTGGACTAGGGTCAATAGTTGACCCAATTAAAAGAATTGAGGGTCACATGATCAAAAAAATTTATAAATTTCTATAAAAATTATTTTATATTAATTTTTGGATATGTGATAGAGCATGAGTTATACTTTGGGTGTGCAAAATTTCATGATTTTTGGAAGTGCCTAGACTAGGTTTTGATAGAGTTTGATTTGGATTAAACTCTTAAGGGAAGAGTCCTAAATGCACATGGACTCTTCCTTATCCTTTCATGCCACCACCTTCTAGATGGATTTTTCGCATCAAAACTAGATGGGATCTAGGGTTTTTGGTGGAGATCAGGTCCAAGAGTCCCAATAGTTGAATTAATAAAGTTTTTGGTCAAAAGGAGACTCTTTATGATTACAAGGTTCATGATTTCTAAAGCTAGAACTGCAACTTGTCTTCCATCTCCAATGTTCAGGAACCTTTCACCTTCATCAAATCTCCTACTGACCTGCAAACCCTGCTTCGAATGACAAATATGATAAGGGCTTTCGATATCTAATACCCAGGCAATAGTATCACATATTGAGAAGTTGCAAGGTATTATCAAGTAATTACCTTACCCAGCAATAGATTGCTTCTTCCTCGACCCATTTGGATCCAGAGAGGCAATATATTGAGGACAGTTCCTCTTCTAGTGCCCTTGCTTCTTGCAAAAGAAGCACTTCACCTAGCTCTGGTCTGGCTTGTGCTTCTTGGTCTGATCTTGTACAAACGTCCCAGCATGCGACTGCACCTTCTTGTTCTTCTTCTTGTTCTTTCTTAAAGGGTCGATGAGCAGAAGAAGACCCTTCCCACTATGTTCACCATCTCTTTATGAAGCTGGTGATCCTTCTCAAAGTTCTGCAACAACCCTAATAAACCATGGTAGTTTACTGCAGGCTTTGTCATTCTAAAATGAGTAAGGAAGGGGAGGAAGGACTTGGGCAAAAAATTCAGGATTGCATCCTTCCCAAGTTGCTCGTGCAAGGGGAAGCCTAGCTTACTTAGGCGGTCAATCATCTTGATCATCTTGATCATGTGCAATATACGATCGATGACTGAGGCCCCATTTCTCATCCAAGCATTGAAAATGGCATAATTAATTTTGTGCCTTTCAACATCATCAGGCATGCCAAAGGAGTCGTTCGACATTTGAAGCATCTCCTGTGGCTGGGCATTTTTAGATCTATGGTTGAACTTGTCATTCATTACCGTCAGCATGATGCACCAAATGGTGGTGCGGTCATTGAGCCACTTTTGATAAGTATCTCAGATCGCTCCTCTAGCATTTGGAGCTGGCTCCTCAGGTGTTGGATCAATCAATACATACAAGATCTGCTCATGCTTTAGCATGATTTTCAACTTTTGATACAAGCTATCGAAGTTGGGTTCCATTAATTTGTCATTGTCTAACAACGATCAAAGTGACAAGGTAGTGGCCATATCTACATTAAGAAAAACCAACCTAATTAGTATATAAATTATTAATCCTAAAGACTTGAACTTTAGTCTAAATACCCTTCCACTATTTTATACAAACCGGTAGCCTCTACCTCTAATTTGAGAAATTACTTTAATTCTTTAGTGGGTACTAGAATCCACACAGACCACATGAGCCCAACTTCGGTTGGTCAACCCATGTGCATCTATGGGTAGGTTCATAACCAATTATTTTTCTAAACAACTTCTAGTATTTTAATTTTGCCCCAAGAACCTAATCAATAGGCTTTAGCCTCCGCTGAAAAGATCCTATTAGGTCCAACCATTAACATGACCATATCTGGTGTATCTGACCAACGAATGATCAGGCCCGGCTTTGGCCGACCAACCTGACCACCATTAGAAAGATACGACCAAATCATCATATTATGAATAATAATTCCATCAGTCAATAACTACTAGGCCTTTGGGCCTTCAATGATTATTAAACTAATAGATCCATTATCACCTAACTTATTGGGAGGCTATGACCTAGTTATCATTATAACTATTTTATTTTTAAGGGCCTAAAATTTTTAGAGGATTTGGTTAACTTATTTTTTAAAGAGAATTGATAAATCAATTTTGATCCTCCCACTGACTTCATCAAGTCAGATCAAAAGGATCTAATTAAAGCTGGCATTAGGAGCACCTAAGTCAGTCATACTGATTTACCTAATTGACATGGGTGAGCCCAAATCACTAAATGATCTAATCAAAAACTAACTAACTAGGATGGTCAAGTGAAATCAGTGGATGGGATATGCCATTTACTCATCAAAGACTGAATTAGTATGAGTAGCTTCCAATTAAAAACCACTAGTATGGACTGCCAGACAGACTTACCTTGGACACCATCCAAGTTCATTAGTTTCAATTTGACCAACCTAGCAATTTTGGGTTCGACCATATAACCATGAATCAAGTCCATTTGGTCCTCATTAAAGGCATGGACTTAACCAACTACAACTATTATAATTGAGTCTAAAGAGTCCTTGACCTAATCTAAATCAACTTTTGGTTAGATTTGATCAATTACTCTAAATTAGTCCATTCTTTAACTAACCTTATGTCTAACCCAATTAATGGAGTTAATTCATCTAACCCAATGATCCATATTTTATGATTAACCACTTAGGATCTTTAATTCATAATTCTAGACCCTAATTCAACATATTTAATTCTTAATTAAGTTTTTAGGCTAAGGGTTGGGGTTCGGCATTTCGAAAATATTTTTCAAAGTTTTGAAAGGTTCAACACAACTTAGCACTGTTCATCAAATGGGTTGACCTATTTCAAAAAATTGGGTTGGCTCATTTCACAAACAGTACTAGTTATAGGTTTTAATCTAGATTTATGTATAATACATAACAAATCATGAATTATATTGGGGTTAAACCCACTCCTGCCGAAGTTTGGCCTGATATCTGGTCCTGAGATAATCCCATGATGGCCAATCTTCAATCCACTGACTGATCTTCTAGACCACATGAGTAAACTCCCGAGCTTGTAAAACACAGTAGGCCTCACCCGAACGAGCTTGGTGGACAATCATGAAAGCGACCGAATTCCTCCATTATAAGTTGCTGGTTCTAGCCAAACTTCTTTTAAATGAACTTGAATAGTGAAAGGGATCGCCTAAGTAGTTGGCTAAGCATTCGATCCCTACATAACTTGACCCGGCCAACCTTGAAGCTAGCTAGACTCCTACCTAACCAAATTTCCTTCAGGCCAAGTCTCGTCATTGTAGATTGGATCTCACAACAAGAACCATAGATTAGTAAAGATTCTCCCTAGACAAACTTCTATGCCTTACTGAGGATAGCAGGTCTTAACTTCATGGTGTTTAGAATCTCAAGCATGTAAGACAAAGTCACAAAAGGATCTTGTCTTCAAATTTATCACTCGCAAACCACCTTGAAACCTCCAACCGCAATCCTTCCAGTTGCCCAAAGGGCTCCCTCCAGTCGTCAAGAGATTCCTTCCGACCGACCTCCTTACGGTCATCTAGAAGGACCTCATCATCTATGTAAATTTAGGTCCCAACTCAACGCAAAGCAATCTACATGCAGACAACCTCAGAGAAATCTAAACTTCTCTAGATTTGTTATGATATGAAGCTCTTCACTACTGATAGTTGTTCCATCTGAACTTCAACTATCAAATCCTAACAGACTGGCACGTCACGACAACGAATACTATCCTCCATAACAAACCCCACGTGATTCCAAATGATCCACTATCAGGTAGTTACGACTATAACTATTAATCTATTACGAGTTCCACCTATTTAAGGGGCCCTTTAGAAACATTTTCTTTCTAAGCTCTAAACTCTGCTTCAATTTTCTCGAGTGTTCCATTTCTGTTGGCCAGAAGAGTTGACTTGATCATCGGAGGATCCTGCCGGAGCCACCTCCAACTCCAGTCGGAACTTATCTTACAGGTCATCAATGACGACCTCATCTTCTCCAACTCTAACCCAATTCCGACGTTGATCAGATTCTGCATCAATAGAATTGGTGCTAGAGGAAGGATCCTGACCTTTTTAGATCCCTTGTTCTTAAATGAGTGCTCGATGGACTCCCCCCTCTACTTCAACCTCTTCTTCTTCTTTGATTGGCTCTACAAGATGTCGCCCAAGAAAGCATCAACCAGGCGATCTACTACTTCTGCGATTAGATCTCATCCAGATCAACCCTCTTTGACTTCATCTTCGGCACCCCAAGCTCCTCCACCAACAGCGGTGGTGGACGTGGAGCAATTCAACATGCTAATCCAGTAGGTCAAAGGCCTCACAGAAGCAGTGCAGGCCATGCAGCAACACCCGACCTCGGTTCAGCTCGAGAGAGTTTCATCGGGATACCAAGATTTAGTGTTGGGGTGGCCCACCTGGGCTAGGCATCTAGAGACCCCTAGAAAGGGAAAGCAGAGGATGAGTAGCCCTTGTTCTGATCATGACTCCACTCCTGAAGGATCCTTGCCTCCATTTTGCCAGAAGACCCTTGAGATGCACGATCGAGAGGATCTTTTGAATCAAAGATTTCAGAAAATAAATCAGTGGATCGAGAAGCTCCACCACGCTCCCCCCACCCACGGTGATAATATCTATACCGATCCTCCTTTCTCCCAGCGAATCATACAGGAGTCGGTCCCATCGAACTTCAAGCTTCCTCAATTTGAAAGCTACGATAGAACCACTGATCCAATTGACCACCTAGAGGCCTTCTGGACTATGATGCTGCTCTATGGTGCACCAGATACCATCCTGTGTTGGACTTTCTTATCTACTCTGAAGGAAGCAATAAGAAATTGATACTCGATACTTAAGTTGGGTACGATCTTCTCCTTCGACCAAATGAGCTACCAATTTGTAGCTCATTTTATGAGCAATCGACATCTAAGGCAAGGCTCAGATTCCCTCATCAACAATAAGCAAAGAAAAAGGGAGTCCATCCGAGCTTACGTCAGTCGCTTTAATGCTACTGCCTTGGAGGTCAGAAACCTAGACCAACCATTGCTATAGCTACACTAAAGGATGGTCTTCAAAAGAATGATCTTCTATCCTCCCTAGAAAGAAAGTATCCCAGGGACTTTGTTGATATGCTAGCGCTGGCTGAAGGTTATGCCCGAGCTGAGGAGGCCTTCAAAATGAAGGATGATGAGACCGTTAGAGAGCAGAAAGCAGGCGAATCTAGCAAGTCTACAGTTGAAGAAAAGTCGAGTGAAGCTTAACCACGCTCTAGAACTATTCCTGAGTGCAAACGAGCCTAGACTCCTCTCCAAGCTCATCGACAAAGAAGTCCTAACTGAAGGACATGACGAAACACTCCCCCCAAAAGATTTCACAACTATGCCTCCCTCAATGCCCCGAAGACTTAAGTATTGATGGAGATCAAGGAGCAACTACCGAGGCTGAAAAGGATGCACACTCATCCTAGCAAGCACAATTCTAATAAATATTCTCCATCATCATGATCACAGTCATGATATTGAAGAATGCATTCAGCTCAAAGATGAGATCAAGGAGCTCATCAGGCAAGTTCGGCATGGCGGATTCCTACGACGTCGGCCTGAGGCAAGAGAAGAGCGATCCAGAGCACTACCACAGCTAGAGCCACTAAGGAGGGAGGAGCAATAAGGAGATCGAACCCCACTGGGTATCATCAACACTATCTCTGAGAGACTTCGATGGGAAGAGGCCAGTGGATCGGTAGATCCAGCTAAAAGGCAGAGGATTGAAGAATCTCTTGCTTTCACTAAAGAAGATGCATAAGGAATTCAATTCCCATATAATGACACAATTGTAGTTTCTTTAAATATTATAGACTATGATGTACGTTGCATTCTTATCGATAATGGAAGCTCTGCCCAAATCTTATTTTATAATGCTTTCACAAAAATGTCTATCCCTAATAACTAATTAAGACCAATGAACTCTCTATTGATAGGCTTCACTGGTGATGTTGTACCAATTGAAGGGATAATAACATTAACTATGGTTGCAACACGGTACCCGAGATAGTCTAAGGCATAAGTAGATTTTTTGGTGGTAAGGGCTCTATCTTACAACACAATTCAAAGGCCATGAGCTCCACACTTTCATGGATGCCTTCTTCGACTACAACCAAATCTAGATGGCTTCAGAAGATGAGGAGAAAACTACTTTTATTACTAACTGTGGTCTCTATTATTACAAGATTATACCTTTAGGGCTAAAAAATGTAGGTGCAACCAACCAATGCTTGGTGAATAAAATTTTCAAGAAGCAAATCGACCGCAACATGGAGGTCTATGTACATGACATGCTTGTTAAGAGCTGGTCTTCAATAAATCATATTGCCGACCTTAAAGAAACCTTCAATGCCCTCCTAAAGTATAAGATGAAGTTGAACCCGACCAAATGTGCCTTCAGAGTGACCTCGGGAAAGTTTCTGAGGTTCATGATGTCGAAGCATGAAATTGAAGCAAATCCAAAGAAGTTCTGAGCCATTCAAGAGTTGACCGCTCCAAAGTCAATAAAAGAAGTTCAGCGCTTAACGGGAAAGGTAGCAGCTCTGAATCGCTTTATTTCAAAGTCAGTCGAATGATGCATATCTTTCTTTCAAGTCCTCAAACAACTAAAGAACTTCTGCTGGACTCTTGAATGACAGCGAGCATTTGAAGAACTGAAAAGCTACCTCTCGGCTCACCATCCTTATGTTAGATATATGTACCCTAGAAATCAAAATTGGCTGACACTTATTATACACTTCTAAGGATAAAATTATAATTTTGACTATAAATAATAAAGTAGGTTATTTTCTATCATAATATGTATTTAATGTCTGTGATACATCCCTTGAGTTAATGGCAATGATAATTCTTATTTTCAAGAGTTGAAAATTTAAGACATGAATTTTCATTTTTAACTAATAAAATTCTTCCGACCGTAGGATCATCATGAGGATGGTGATTTATCCGAAAGATTGGTGTACAATCACTTCTTTATAGCAGATGAGTCTTGAGTCTATCATGTAGAGACATCAAGAGCGAGAGTACAGGTACTCGTTAGAGAATGAGGGCACTGAGCATGACCATCTCGAGCAGTCATAAGAAAGTCTATCTTCTCATCGATGACTGGCTCGAAGATGCAGTGGTGTATCTGGTTCTTTGACCTAAGGTGCATCTATAGTTTGACTATACCATGACTCAGTCTCCTAGCCATTCGAAATCCTAAGGTGTATATTGACTATAGCATGTTCATTGTAGGAATTGGATTGCACCAAGAGAAAATCTATCAACCTCGGTATATGAGGAGTAGCCCTATGATGATTATGAGAATCAAGTCCATAAGTTCATGGCCATGGCAGAGTGAAATGATAGAAAGAGTTTCTATTAAGATTTTCACATCGGACTTGAATCGAATGATTAATTCATATGACGAAAATTAGGGTTTAACGAGTTCACCTTAACCCTAAACCGATCAGGGCTCAAGATAGAAGAACTTAATCACACATATAACTGCACCGAGAGGTTCATTTTCAGTTTTGATGGGTTGCCACCATATACTGCTAGGTGCCACTGATGGATTTTGGGAGTAATTAGAATGATTTAGATGATCGATCATTCTAGTTGTCTGAATCAGAAAAGTTCTAATCAATTGAAAGGTGTTTTAATGATGTTGATGATAGAGATCATGATATATCTCATTACCATATAGAATTGAACCTAACTGGATCACACAAATAAGGGTTTGGATATGGATATCATCAATCGGACTAATCCAGTTTAATTAATTTGAATTAGATTTAATTAAGTTCAAGGAAATCGTGCTAGCACACGATTGAGCCTAAAATTCTCCTTCAACAATCATTAAATATTATCTCGATTGAGCCAAATGTATTTGGGCTTACTCAGGTACCTTTACTTGATCTGACTAGAGCTTGTCCAGGTTAGAAAATGGTTGTCTTAATTTATGAGATAAATTTGAGATAACACCTATCATTTTTTGTCACCTGCTAATTCTTGTCTTTTGACTTTGGTCAAACATTGACCTTTGACACTTAGACATCTACCCATATATCATGCACCCATAAGAGAGTAGATGGGGATTAGTCCCCCTACTAGAAAGAGGAAAGGAGGGGGAGCACACCTAGAGAGGCGTGCGCCTAAGGATAATGACACCTGGAGTCCCATCTGTATGGGACTCCAGGTTGCTTCATGGAATAAACTTAGGTGGCACCTAAGACTCTACTTTGATCAGTCTTGACACCACTTAATGATATTAGAGAGGGGCTCTCATCTAATTAGATCAGGTGATGTCATTCCATCAATCAGATTTAGATCTGATTGCATGAAGAGATGTGATTGGTCGGGATGATGTGGCATTGCATAGCACAGTAGGATCTATATAAACCCTATTTGCACCTAGGTTTAGAGAGGTTCTCCCCTTACCCATGCCACATAGCCATCTCTCTCTCTCCTCTGCACCCACCTCTAATCCTCTCTCTCCTTTCCATGCCCTAGGGGCTTTGGGCTTCAGGTTGGTGCGATCCAGGCAAGAGAAAGATGACAAGAAGGGAAGAAGGCAGCCCTACTGTAAGAGACGACATTGGATCTTCAAAAGTTATTTTGAAAACCTTCAAGATTAGATCCAGATATGATCCTTGGAGGAAAGATTGAGAAAGAGGAGATATCCAAATTCTACTCAAGTAGATACTGGTAGAGGCCAGGCGATTGCGTGGCAACATCCAAAATCTCAGGCAATTAGCAGGATCATTACAGGATAATAAGATTACCTAAGAACAAGGTATAAATTAAATTTATTTTATTTTATTAGATTCATCAAATTAGATTTAAAAAGTATCAGATTTAATTTAGATCTAAGAAATTTTTTTTAAAAATATTTCTCTTAGTCAAATCAGATTTGAACAAACCTGACCCGAGAAACAGATTTTTTCCTTCAACTGGTATCAGAGTCAAGTTCCAATAAATAATTTAGATCTAATTTCAATTTAATTTTAATCTAATAATTAAGTAATTTTAGATATCACATAAGATATGATTAGATCTAAAATTAAAAAAATTAAAAATTAAATAATTTAGATCTAAGTTCTACAAGATGCATGACTAGTTGTAGAATAGAATAGTTCTATGTATAGTCTTACATGATCATAATTTAATTTAATTAAGTTATAATTTTTAGATCAATTTATTTACTGTTTAATAATGTTATAAAAATTATAATAAGATCTTAAAAATAGAAAATAAAGTTATTTAATTTTTGTTCATATAAGATATGATGAATGCATGTTTAGACTAGTTGTAGAATAGTTCCACATAATTATCTAGCATAGAATTTATTTTGATAAGATCAATTTAAATTTAATTTTTTAAATGATTATGAGATAATTTAGATCTAAAAAATATGCATGATATGATACATAAGATGTATGCAAAACATATTTATAGCTAGATCAATTTTATATATGAGATATATGATGTAGATCTAACTAGTTTTGTAGCTTTTATATTTTTGATTAAGGCATTCTTCTTGGCCATCCGGTCATAAGAATAAAGTAGGATTTAAATGACCTCTCCTCCTGTTCAATGGGGTATTCTTATGATGTGTAGGGGTGCTGCGCATTCATCCTTAATCATAAACCTAAAAACTTATTTTCTGCAAAATTCTAAATCCTGAAACCCTAAGATTTTATTTACATATTTTATTTATGAATCCTAAACTTAATTGAGAATTAAGATTATAAAATATGTTAAGTCTAAAAATTAAGAATTTTTAGATTTAAGACATATTCATAAAATTGGGTTCAAGCTGGGTAGCTCAATTAGATCTAAGCAATTGATCAAATCGAATCAAAAGTTGGTTAGATGGGATCAAGAGTGCTTAAACTGACCAGCCTAACAGGATCAAGTTTGGGTCAAGATCAAATCACATAAGTGATCGAGCTAAGACCTAATTAGGCTCAGTAGCTAGAGTCTGGATTGTAGGCTAACCCCATTGATTCTGGCTCAACAATTTAGTATCTAAGGTAAGTTTAGCAGATACGATCGATTGATTTTTAATTGGGAGCTATCCGACTCGAATGTGTTCTTATCGAGTTAATGGCATATCCCTTCCACCGATCTCACTTATCTGGCCATATTTGTTGGCTCAGTTCTTGATCTGAGGTGGCAAATAATCTGAGCTAACCCATGCCACTAGGTTAGTCATAATTGTTATGACTATGTCAAGTCTAGTTTAATGAGAACTAAATCAAATCTTTTTAAGAAAAGATTAAGTCTAAGATCTTCCACCATTGTTGATGTATGGGCCCTTCCCGAGGTTGATTATTCTCGGCTGGTTATAGTGGTTCAGTTGCATCGGAAAGATGCAACCATGTCTATTAGGCATTGGATGTTATGGGCTGGAGGATGGATTGGGCTCAGATACGATGAGAGACTCAATTAAAAATCCAATCTATGCAAATGATAGATCTGACTTAACTAAGGAGTGGATCAATATTTCGGACATGATGAGATTCATGAATTAGAGACCAAGTTTGAGTGCACCATGATTAGAGAATCATTGAACAAGAGTTGTTCACTCATTGGCTAACCCATCACCAATAATTGTTAGGTGAGGTAAAATCGTAGAGATTTTTGCATCTCTACAAAGGGAGTGTAAGAATCTGAGAAAATAATGAGAGCTAATTTATTTAAAAATAAAACTCCTAAACAAATTGGTCAAGTCTTAATTACAGTATCTAACTAGAAACTTTGACTCTCTATAGGAAAATATCTACGTCCAACCCACTAGCACTATCCTGGACATCCATAGACTGACCGGACCTAATTATAAGGATTGGCTCTGGAACTGCAAAATTATTTTAGATTTCGAGAAGTTAACTCATGTATTAGATCAGGACCCCCCACCTTACCAGCTCATCCATCCACTGAATAAAGAGCATCTCTTGACAAGTGGATAGATGAAGATAACAAGGCCAGATATTACATGTTGGGCTCGATGTCTGATGAGCTTCACTGCCAACATGAAGATATTAGGACTGCCCGTCAAATGTTGGCTCACCTATAAGAGATGTTTGGTGAACAAAATCGCACAGCCAAGTATCAAGTCAATAAACAACTGGTCAAGGCTTATGATGGACAGTCAATCCAAGATCATTGTCTGATGATGATCAAGGATTCGGAAGAGCTTGAGAAGTTTAATGTGAAGTTGGACCTGAATTTGTAGAATGATATAATTCTACAATCCTTGACTGATGCATATGGGCAGTATAAACTTCAAAATTCTTTGGCCGAGCTTATGAACATGCTGGTTACTGCTGAGTTTTCTATGAAAGGTTCTAAAGGCTCAGTGCTTGCAATGGACTGGACTTCTTTCAAGAGAAAGTTTTTTGGAAAGAAGAAGAAGTCTATAAAAAGGCAAAAGAAGGAAGGAGCAAAGAAGAAAAAGGTAGAGCTGAAGAAGAAGGCCGCTGACAAAGGAAAGTATTTCCGTTGCAACACTGATGGCCACTGAAAGCAGAACTGCCCTACTTACCTAGCCATCCTGAAGAATAAGAAGGCTGGTCCTTCTGGAGGTATGCTCGTTATTGAGTCTAACCTTACGGTTTCTTCTGCATCTAGTTGGATGCTTGACTCTGGTTTTAGTGCTCATTTGTGTACTTCCATGCAGGATCTTGAGGATAGTAGGAGGCTGAGGGATGGTGAGATGATCCTATGTCTCAAAAATAGAGCAAGAGTTACTGCTATGACCGTGGGAACATATCCTCTTCGACTACCATCTAGTTTAGACTTAATATTAAAGGATTGTTATTTTATGCCTGCAGCAAGCAGAAATTTAATTTTTGTTTCATGTTTAGCACAAGAAGGCTATGTAATTAGTTTTCTTAAGGACCATTGTAACATTCTTTATGAAAGAAATAAAATTACAAGTGGTTTTCTTATTAACAGTCTTTACCAGTTATATATTGATGTATCCATTTTTAATATCGAGCAAAATGTGAATGCCATAAAACCAAAATGACCTACGGATAATCCAAATGATAGGTATCTATGGCACCTAAGACTAGGTCATATAGCAGAAGACAGGGTTAACAAATTAGAGAAAATTGGGCTATTGAGTCCATTGACTTCCGAGTCATATCCAATTTGTGAATCTTGTCTTCATGGCAAAATGACTAAGCTCCCTTTTATATGACATGGGGAAAGGGCCACGGATCTTCTTGCCCTAGTACATACTGATGTGTTCGGCCCATTTGATGTGTCGGCTAGAGGCAACTTTGTCTACTTCATAACTTTTATCGATGATTTATCTCGGTATGGGTATGTGTATCTTATGAGACACAAGTCTAAAGCTTTTGAAAAGTTCAAGAAATTCAGACATGAAATAGAAAAGCAAACTAAAAAAGCCATTATGGTTCTTTGATTAGATCGAGAAGGTGAATATCTTAGTCAGAAATTCCTGAATTATCTCAAGAAAAATGGCACAGTCTCTCAATGGACTCCATCTGGATCACCTCAACCCAACAGGATTTCAAAATGGAGGAACTGGATCCTATTAGATATGGTCCGATCTATGATGAGCTTCACAGACCTTTCTAATTTTCTTTGGGAATACAGTCTGTTAACTGCAATATACTTACTGAATACGGTTTCTTCTAAAATCATTCCTACCACACCATATGGCATGGTAAGAAACCAAGTTTGAGCCATCTCAGAATTTGGGGTTGTCCGGCTCATGTCAAAAGACAACAAGCGGACAAGATAGACTATAGGTCCTTTAGAGCTTGATTTATAGGATATCCTAAAGAGTCATTAGGATATTATTTCTACATTCTAGAAGATCACAATGTGATTGTGAGTCGACATGCCATCTTTCTTGAAAAATAGTTTGTTCAAGATAGCGGCTTTGGAAAGCAGATCAAGCTCGAGAAGAAAGTCTCACAAGAGCAACAATCTAAGTACCAAATGGAATCAAATCAAGTTGAGCTAATACAATCATTACCTCCTACACCTCGTAGATCGAAAAGGATTTTTCATCCCTCTAAGAGATACTTAGGTACTATTTCAGAGAAAGTAGAGGAAATGTTCCTCGTAGGTAATTGGATTTATGGTGATGATCCCAAAACCTATAAAGAGGTGATATTGAATATCGACTCTGAGAAAAGGTTAGAGGCAGTGAAGTCAGAAATTGATTCGATGCACTCAAACCAAGTCTAGACCTTGGTAGATCCACCAGAAGATATAGTACCTATTGGATGTAAATGGATCTACAAGAGAAAGATTGGTGCAGATGGAAATGTAGAGATATTCAAAGTTAGATTAGTGGCAAAAGGATATAGTCAATGCGAACAGGATATCTTTTCGTTAGTAGCTATGCTAAAATCCATCCGCACATTGATTACTATTGCAACCTATCTTGATTATGAAATATGACAAATGAACATGAAAATGGCGTTCTTAAATGGATACCTTGAGGAAGATATCTATATGAAATAGCTGCTAGATTTCATATCCAGTGATGCTAATCACAAGGTATGCAAGCTGCAAAAATCTATATATAGACTTAAGCAAGCATCTCGGAGCTAGAATACTCATTTTAATGATGTGATCAAATTATTTGGTTTCATCAAGAACGAGGAGGAATCATGTATCTTCAGAAAGATCAGTAGGAATGCTATTATCTTTCTTATATTGTACGTAGATGATGTCCTCCTTATTGGGAATGATATTCCTATGTTGACTATAGTTAAAATATGGTTATCCAAAGAATTCTCCATAAAAGACCTAGGAGAAGCATCCTTTATTATAGGAATTAAGATCTATAGAGATAGACCGAATAGGATGCTAGGACTTTCATAGAAGATGTATATAGAGGAAGTGCTAAAGAGGTTTAGCATGGAAAACTCTAAGAGGGAATTAGTACACTTCAGACATGGCATTCATCTCTCCAAGAAGATGTGCCCTAGCACACCTAAGGAGATAGAACGCATGAGCAAAATCCCTTATGCTTCAGTAATAGGGAGTCTCATGTATGCCATGTTAAGTACACATCCTGATATAGCCCATGTTGTAAGTGTCACGAGCAGATATCAGTTGAATTGAGGTAAAGAACACTGGACTTCTGTGAAATGTATCCTTAAGTACTTGAGAAGAACTAAGGATATGTTGTTGATTTTTGGTAAAGAAGAACTCCAAGTCTAGGGGTATACATACTCAGATTTTATGACCGATGTAGATGATCGAAAGTTGACATCTGGGAGTCTGTTTGTGTGTAATGGTGGTGCTGTCAGTTAGAAGAGTTCCAAGTAAATAGTGATAGCAGATTCCACCATGGACGCAGAGTACATCGCTGCATTAGAAGCTACGAAGGAGATATTCTAGTACAAGAAGTTTGCTGTAAAGATCGAAGTGATGCCATCAGATGCCATTTCTCCATACTGCAACAATAATGATGCCATAGCCCTTGGTAAGGAGCCGAGGTCTCACCAGAAATCCAAGCACATCGAGTGGTGATACCACCTCATTTACGATTACCTCGAGAAAGATTACATCGAGGTCAAAAGAGTTGACTCTGCAGATAATGCAGTAGATCCACTCACAAAGCCATTAGGCCAATAGAAGATCAAAGCCCACCTTGAGAAGATGGGACTTAGATATGTGTGCCCTAGAAGTCAGAATTGGCTGACACTTATTATACACTTCTAAGGATAAAATTATAATTTCACTATAAATAATAAAATGGGTTATTTTCTTTTACACTATGTATTTAGTGTCTGTGTGATACATCCCTTGAGTTAATGACAATGATAATTCTTATTTTTAAGAGTTGAAAATTTAAGACAGGAATTTTCATTATTAACTTATAAAATGATCCCGACCGTAGAATCATCATGAGGATGGTGATTGATCTGGAAGGTTGGTATACAATCGCTTCTTTATAGTAGATGAGTTTTGAGTCTATGGTGTAGAGACACCAGGAGCGAGAGTACGGTACTCATTAGAGAACGAAGGCACTGAGCGTGACCACCTCGAGCAATCATAAGAAAGTCTACCTTCTCGTCGATGACTGGCTCGAAGATGCAGTTGTGTCTAGTTCTTTGACCTGAGGTGTATCGATAGTTTGACTACACCATGACTCGGTCTCCTAGCATCCGAAACCCTGAGGTGTATGTTGGCTATAGCATCTTCATTGTAGGAATTGGATTGCACCAAGAGAAAATCTATCTATCTCGGTCGATGAGGAGCAGCCCTATGATGATCATGAGAATCAAGTCCATAAGTGCATGGCAATGGTAGAGTGAAATGATAGAAAGAGTTTCTATTAAGGTTTTCACATCGGACTTGAATCGAATGATTAATTCATATGACGGAAATTAGGGTTTGACGAGTTCACCTTAACCCTAAATCGATCGGAGCTCAAGATAGAAGAACTTAATCATACATGTAACTGCACTGAGAGGTTTGTTTTCAGTTCTAATGGGTTGCCACCATATACTGCTAGGTGTCACTGGTGGATTTTGGGAGCAATTAGAATGATTTTGATGATCGATCATTCTAGTTGTCTGAATCACAAAAGTTCTGATCTATTGGAAGGTATTTCAATGATGTCGATGATAGAGATCGTGACATATCTCATTACCATACAAAATTGAACCTAACTGGGTCCCATAAATAAGGGTTTGGATTTGGATATCATCAATTGGACTAATTCGGTTTAATTGATTTGAGTTAGATTCAATTAGGTTCATGAAAATCATGCTAGCACACGATTAAGTCTAAAGTTCTCCTTCAACAATCATTAAATGTTGTCTCGATTGAGCCAAATGTATTTGGACTCACTCAGGTACCTTTACTTGGTCTGACTGGAGCTTGTCTAGGTCAGAAAAGGGTTGTCTTAATTTATGAGATAAATTTGAGACAACACCTACCAATTTTCATCACCTACTAATTCTTGTCTTTTGACTTTGGTCAAACGTTGACCTTTGATACTTAGACATCTGCCCATGTGTCATGCACCCATAAGAGAGCAGATGGAGGTTTGTCTCCCTACTAGAAAGAGGAAAGGAGGGGTGCATGCCTAGGGAGGCATGCGCCCAAGGATAATGATGCCTAGAGTCCTATACAGATGGGACTCCCGGTTGCTTCATGGAATAAACTTAGGTGGCGCCTAAGACTCTACTTTGACCGATCTTGGTGCCACCTAAGGATATTGGAGAGGGGTCCTCATCTAATTAGATTAGGTGATGTCATCCCACCAATCATATTTAGATCTGATTGCATGAAGAGACGTGATTGGCTGGGATGATGTGGCACTGCATGGCACAACAGGGTCTATATAAACCCTATCTGCGCCTAGGTTTATTAGAGAGGTTCTCCTCTTGCTCATGCCACATAGCCATCTCCCTCTCTCCTCCACACCCACTTCTGATCCTCTCTCTCCTCTCCATGCCCAAGGGGCTTTGGGCTTCAGTTTGGTGTGATCCAGGTAAGAGAAAGGCAACAAGAAAGAAAGAAGGTAGCACTCCTGCAAGAGATGACATTGGATCTTCAAAAATTATTTTGAAGACCTTCAATCAGATCCAGATCTGATCTTTGAAGGAAAGATTGAGAAGAAGAAGATATCCAAATCCTGCCTGAGTGGATACCGATAGAGGCCAGGCAATTGCATGACTACATCTAGAACCTTAGGTAATCAGCAGGATCATCATAGGATAATAAGATTACCCAAGAATAAGATATAAATTACTATTTTAATTTAATTTATTTTATTTTGTTAAATTCATCAAATCAAATGTGAAAGTATCAGATCTGATTTAGATCTCAGAAGAAAATTTTTGAAATATTCTTCTTGGTCAAATCAAATTTGAACGAACCTGACCCGAGAAATAGGTTTTTTCCTTCACCTTATTGGCCAAGTCCGAACCCGAAGAAGAATTATTTTTGTATCTAGCGGTCTCCCCAGTGGCCCTTGCAGTGGTCTTAATCAAAGAAGAAGAAAAAGTGCAGTGGCCAGTCTGCTATGTAAGTTGAGTCCTAAAGAATGCTGAGACCAGGTATGAAGCTCAAAAAGAAAGCATGATGAAGTATCTAGAAAAGGGGAGAAGTTCGACCTCGACCTTCAATAGTTTTAGCATTCAACAGATCCCAAGAGCAAAAAATGCTAGGGCCGATCTTCTCTCCAAGTTAGCCATACTAGCCCTAAATGAACTACCAAGAGAAGTTTTCTTTCAAGTTCTGAAATATCCAAGTTCAGAGGAACCCCAGATTGTAATGCAAATTGGTCATGAGCCCAGCTGGATTGACCCACTTGTCACTTATCTCAAAGTTGGTGTTCTTCATTGGGATTCGAAGGAAGCTCAAAAACTGAGAAATCAAGCCATCCGATATGTTCTATATGGGAACAAATTGTATAAAGGGTCATACTCTTTGTCATTACTGAAATGCCTCCGAACTTCTGAAGCCGACTATGTTTTATGGGAAGTGCATGAAGGAATATGTGAAAATCATTTAGAGACCAGATCTTATCTCACAAGCTACTTTGGCAGGGCTATTATTAGTCAACCATTCATCAAGACTCTATAGAGTATGTTAGGAAATCAATCGATGTTGCCCAAGTATGGCTACCCTAGAAGAGGGGTGAATTGGATATTTTAAATTTTAAGCTTATGATGTAAGTAGATTGATCTAATTAAATGCCAACAAATAAGCTATGTAATATGCAGTGAAAAAAATCAATAGAATAGTAATATGCAATCACAAACATAATGATTTTATACTGGTTCGGTGCCAAACTCAGCACCTAGGTCCACTCCCTAAGTAAACAACTTAGGAATTCAACTACAATCACTATGCTTGATTATAGTTCGATTGTTTTACATAGGCTCACAATCCAATCCAGTTGGTTTTGACCTTGGCTCACCAACCACAACTATATAATGATTATTTTTCTGGGCTAACAATCAACTCCGATTGGTTTTTCACTTTGGCTCACTAATCACAACCATACACCGTCCAACTTTAGGCTTGGACTAACCTAAGTTTCTTACCCCAAGAAACTTGAAACAAATATAAAAAATATAATGAACAAAACAAAAATAATCTCTTTGAAGCTTAAGAGAAGAAAATCTGGGAGCTTGGCTTGTAGGCTTGATTTCTTCTCTTTGAGTGCTTGAAAGAAGTAGGAGTTGATCTTCAATGGTGTTGGCCTAACTTCTCTTCGATTGAAGATGTTGGAAGGACAAGAAAAGCTCTAAGAAACACTCCTTTCTTTTTACTATTTAGTTCATACACTTGAAAAATTAAAAATCTGCTTGGAAGCTCTTTCTTTTTGGTTCAAAAGTTGTTTTTCTTGTCTCAAGTGCTTTCTTAAGTATCCCAAAGGTTTCGCACCTTTACAAGTCATCATCATCGGCTTCTAAAAGTGATCTAGCTGTTGAAAAATCTAAAATAACTATTGGAAGACGTGTGGAGTGAAAAAGCTGTAGAACTGAAAATTAGCCATTATAGACACTAGGCCGGCTCGGTTTTAAACTGGGTCGACTCAGTTTTAGCTAGATCAACTCAGTTTTCAGCTAGGTCGGCTCAGTCGCAGAAATCCTAAAATACTATTTCTATCTTCTTCTATTGTCTGAGACTAGGACGACTCACTTTCTGACTGGATTGGCAAAGTTTCACTTGGTCGGCTTAGTTTTCAACGGGGTTGGTTTAGTCTCCTAGATCATAAAAATTTAGCTTTCTACCCTTTCTATCTTCTGCTTCCGCTGAGACTAGGATGGCTTAGTCTCAGAATGGGTCGGCCTAGTTTGTGTGCCATATGCCAAAAATCATTTGTAACCCTTTCTTCTCCAAATTTTTTTGTAGGCTAGACTTATCCTTTTTGTCTTGATTTAATCTTTATTTTAACCTCTAGAAAGCTGTATCCATTCTAGTACTTCTTCTCTAAAATCTTGAGTGATGAATCTTCATTTGGATGAATTGGAACACTTGATATTTGTGAGCACTTTGAAGTTTACAACTACACATCCTCACAACCAATGTTAGTGATAAAATAATTTATACTCAAATACTTTTGTTATCATCTAAATCAAACTAGGATCAACAATCTCCCTCTTTTTGATGATGATAAAACCTTTTGAGTATAACCTTTCCTTTATATTTGAAAATAATATTCTCATTTGGTCTTACCAATTAAA
The DNA here is from genome assembly GCA_006176705.1 of Cocos nucifera. Lineage (NCBI taxonomy): Eukaryota > Viridiplantae > Streptophyta > Magnoliopsida > Arecales > Arecaceae > Cocos > Cocos nucifera. The sequence continues at coordinate 517,721 of QRFJ01000232.1, read as the reverse complement.
TCATACATCATATTTATTTAGATTCTATTATTTTACATATGCTCCCCCCGAATATGATAGTAATGTTCAATTTAGGTTAAATTTTGTGTTGCTCTCCCTTACTATGTGTCGAGATTTAAATTTAGCAATTCAATTTAGCAATTCAAGTTCTGATTTCTTCCATTTTAGCAATTCAAGTTCTGATTTCTTCCATACTTGTAGTTACAATTGATACAATGCAAGCCAAAATTCAAATTTCATTCATTCACAGATACAAATAGTTTCAAGTGCACAAAATGCTAAAGTTTGAAAATTACATATCATAGATACCTATCATGAACATTTACAACCAAAATGTTCTAAACATAACTAAATGGATCCTATATAAAATCTAATCAACACTAGGCTCTGGAGGGTCAGATGGGGCTGGATCAATAGTCGCTGAAGTGCGCTGCTCAATGAACACTTCTCTCACAACATCTTTAATTAGCTGAGGAAGACCACTAGATATCCTATCATATACGCGCTACACAATCTCTCTGAACTGATCCTCATCTAATCTGACAGTGGATGAAAAGGGAGTAGGCGCAGGATGCTATGGCACGGGCTCTGGCTTATGTCTTTCTTCCCCTTCTTCATCGAGCTTTATCCAAATACCATTTACTTTCTTGAATTTCATCCTATGCATTGACTTCAAATTGAAGGTGTCATAGTGCTGAAGCTTTTTACTGGATTCCCCTTCCAGGCTATAACTCCAATGTCTTGAAATACTAGTGTTAAGAACATCCCGTATGGCAGTGCTGGTTTTCCTCTTTGGAATGCTTCTTGCATTACTCTTAAGATCAAGGCTGGAAGGTTGAACTTTTGCCTCATGAGAATGTGGTACATCATAGCTATATTATTTTTGTTTAGGAAATCGAATCTTTCTACTCTGGGTACTAGAATTCGGACTGAAATGTGGTGAAGTAGTCTGTTTTCCATGGATAGATTCCTAGCATGGATTTCCTCAAAATGCATGGCATCGTCCCTTCCAAACAACAACTATAGCCCACTTGCTCGATCATCGGGTCTCTCAGCTCCGATAGTGGGTGCCCTAAGTAAATTGCCCAGCTTTTCTATGGTTAAATTGATTTTTACCTTCTTGACTTCTGATTCAAATGATCTTGGGCTAACTTTAGCCTTGCTATAGAACTCCCTCACTAGATTTGGATAGGTCGGAAGATTTATTCTTGAGTAAAGGTTTTCCCATCCTTGAAACTTTAATCCCTCTCCAAACTCAAAATCCTCACTTGCTAGAAAGTCAAAATCCACCCATCTACTAGCTGTGACAACCCTAGAGGAGAGTGGAATGGGTATGAAAGAAGGAGATGGAGTGGAAACTAGAGTAGGAGGCTAAGGGGATTGAGTGGATGATCCTGATGGAGATGAGGATGACTGAGATGACCTAGAAGAACACTCTCCATGGAACTTTGATCGCCGTTCTCCACCGTGTGCCCTCCTTCTAAATGATAGATCCAAATGAACATGCTTAAACCTAGGGGTTACAGTTTGTTTCTTGAGCGGCATGATTCCAAAACCCACTCAAAATCGATGCAAAAAAGCTTTCTAGGGGATGGACTTAAGGGTTCTAGGGTTTCTCTCTAGATGGCTAAAAAATGGAAGATAAAAGAACCATTGGTCTGTCCATTTAAAAAACAGGATGCCCGACAACTTAGCCGACCCAGTTTTTTGTAAAGAAAAACCGAGTCGGCCTAGTACTGGGATGGTTAAGTTTTTCAAAAAAGAAAAATTGAGATGGCCCAGTTTGGCATAGATCTGAACATTCTGAGTTTCAAGACCAGAAATTTTTTCATTCATTTTTCTTTTCTAAATAAGATAAAAATAAACTAATACAAGAAAATTTATCACATGAAAATTAATCATTTCATTATATGAAAATCAATCATCACAAGATATGCATTTAACAAATTGGATCAAATAAACCTAATTATTTTCTTATTGTGCAAAATCTTTCTTCATTCAAGGGTTTAGTAAAGATATCAGCAACTTGATTTTCAGTAGGCACATATTCAAGAAGTATATCATTATTTTGAACATGCTCTCTAATAAAATGAAGCCTTACTTCTATATGCTTTGTTATTGAGTGTAATATAGGATTTTTAGTTAAATTTATGGCACTTATGTTGTCACAACGAATAGGAATGTTATTACAAGTAATAATAGTCTTCTAGTTATTGTTTGATCCATAATAATTGAGCACAACAACTCCCAGCAGCAATGTACTCAGCTTCCGCCATAGACAAGGCTATCGAGTTTTGTTTCTTGCTAAACCAAGAGATCAAATTTACTCCTAAAAATTGACATGTTCCACTTGTACTTTTTTATTTAAGTAACAACCTGCAAAATTTGAATCACTATAACCAATTAAATCTAATAAAGATTGTTTAGAGTATCATAAACCAACATCTTGAGTATTTATTAGACACTTAAAGATTCTTTTAACTGCTAATACATGTGATTCCTTAGAATTTGATTGATAACGCGCACACATGCATACACCAAACATTATGTCCGACCTACTTGTAGTTAAATATAGTAAAGATCCAATCATACCTCGATATAGCTTAGGATCTACTACTTTTCCTTTTGGGTCTTAATCAAGCTTGCAACTTGTGCTCATAGGGGTGCCACTTCCTTTGACATTCTCCATCCCAAATTTCTTTAACATTTTCTTGATTTATTTGCTTTGGTTGATGAAGATCCTCTCATTTGATTGCTTGATTTAAAGTCCAAGGAAAAAGTTGAGCTCTCCCATCATGCTCATCTCGAACTCGCCCTGCATGAGACTAGCAAACTCTCTACACAAAACTTCATTAGTAGCATCGAATACTATATCATCAACATATAATTAGACAATCAATAGATCACTTGATTTTCTTTTAATAAATAGTGTTTTATCAATGTTACCTCTTTTAAAATCATTGTTTAATAAGAACTTACTCAATCTATCATACCAAGACCTAGGTGCTTGTTTTAATTCGTATAGTGCTTTTTTAAGTTTATATACATGATTACGTAATTCTTGACTTTCAAAGCTTAGAGGTTGTTCTATGTAAACTTCTTCTTCAATTAAACCATTTAAGAATCCACTATTTGAAGGGAAAACTCTATTTCCTGGATCATGTTCATTCAGATCTGATTGGATCAAGAGAGATATTTCATTCAGACCTTTCAGATATGATATTATTGATCTAATAATAAAATAAAAATAAAGGATAAATTAACTCTAAATTAATTTTACCTTGTAGTGGGTAATCAGATTATCCTGTGATGATCCTGATGTCTTCCTGAAGTTTTGGATCTAGCCACGCAAGTGCCCTCTATCGGTATCCACTCACGTAGGATCTGGAGATCTTCTTCTTTATCACTTCTCCAAATATCAGATCTAGATCTGATTTGAAGAATTTTCAAAACTCTTTTCAAAGATTGGATGTCGTCTTTTACAGCAGTGCTGCCTTTTTTTTTCTCATCGCCTTTCTCTTGCTTGGATCGCACCAAACTGAAGCCCAAAGATTCTTGGGCATGGATAGGAGAGAGAGGACCTAAAGATGGCATGGAGGAGGGAGAGGAGCAGCCTTGTGGCAAGAGCAATGGGCTAGGGATCTTAATCCTAGGCGCAGATAGGGTTTATATAGACCCTGCTGCGCCATGCAGTGCCACATCATTCCAGCCAATCATGGCCTTTTGTACAATTAGATCTAAATCTGATTTATGGGATGACATCATTTGATCCAATCTAATGAGAGCCCCTCTAAATCATCCTTAGATGATGCCAAGACTAGTCAAAGTCAAGTCTTTGGTGCCACCTAGGTAGAAACCCCAAAGCAACCTAGAGTCCCATCTGTTTGGGACTCCAGGCATCATAATCCATGGTCGCACGCCTCCCTAGGCATGCACCCCTTATCCTTCTACCTTTTAGTAGGTGGACTGGTCCAAATATTCTTTCCTATGATGATTTGACACATGGGTAGATGTCTAAGTGTCAAAGATCAACGTTTGACAAAGTCAAAATACAAGATTTAGTAGGTGATAAAAAATGACAGGTGTTGTCTCAAATTCATCTCATAAATTAAGATAACCATTTTCTGATCTGGACAAGCTCCAGTCAGACTAAGTAAAGGTATCTGAGTGAGCCCAAACATATTTGGCTCAGTTGAGATAACTTTTAATGATAATTAAAGGAGAATATTAGGCTCAATCATGTGCTAGCATGATTTTCTTGAACCTAATTGAATCTAATTCAAATCAATTGACCTGGGTTAGTCCAATTGATGATATCCAGATCCAAACCCTTATTTATGTGATCCAGTTAAGTTTAGTTCCGTATGGTAATGAGATACGTTGCGATCTCTATCATCGACATCATCGAAACACTTTTCGATGGATCAAAACTTTTTTGATTCAGACAACTAGTATGATCGATCATCTAAATTATTCTAATTGCTCGTAAAATCTATCGGTGATACCTAGCAGCATATGATGGCAACCCATCAGAACTGAGGATGAACCTTTTGGAGCAGTTACTTGTATGATTAAGTTTTTCTATCTTGAGCCCCGATCGAATTAAGGTTAAGGTGAACTCGTCAAACCCTAATATCCGTCATATGATTAATCATTTGATTCAAGTCCAATGTGAAAATCTTAATAAAAACTCTTTCTATTATTTTAGTCTACCATGGCCATGGGCTTATCGACTTGATTCTTGTGATGATCAAAGGGCTACTCCTCATCTACCGAGGTATATAGATTCCTTCTTGGTGCAATCCAATTTCTATAATGAACATGCTATAGCTAACATACACCTTAGGGTTTCGAATGGCTAGGAGAATGAGTCATGGTGTAGTCAAACTATAACACCCTCAAGGTGAACTGTCGATGCACCTCAGGTCAAAGAACCAGACACACAACTGCAACTTTGAGCCAGTCATCGACGAGAAGGTAGACTTTCTAATGACTGCTCAAGGTGGTCACGCTCAGTGCCCTCGTTCTCTAATGAGTATCTGTACTCTCGCTCTAGTGTCTCTACACCGTAGACTTAAGACTCATCTACTATAAAAAAGTGATTGTATACCAACCTTTCGGATCAATCACCATCCTCATGATGATCTTACGGTCAGGAGCATTTTATGAGTTAATAATGAAAATTCATGTCTTAAAATTTTTAATTATTGAAAATAAGAATTATCATTGCCATTAATTCAAGGGATGTATCACAAACACTAAATACACATTATGATAGAAAATAATCTATTTTATTATTTATAGTCAAAATTATAATTTTGCCCTTAGAAGTGTATAATAAGTGTCAGCCAATTCTGACTTTTAGGGTACACATATCTAACAAACTCCCACTTGACCTAAAGCCAATTGGCTATAAATCTAAGTTCCATCTTCTCAAGGTGGGCTTCGATCTTCTACCGGCCCAACAGCTTTGTAAGTGGGTCTACCGCATTATCTATGAAGTCAACTCTCTTAACCTCAACGTATCCCTTCTCAAGATAATTACGGATGAGGTGGTATCACCGCTCGATGTGTTTGGATTTTTTGTGAGATCTCGGCTCCTTAGCAAGGGCTATGGCACCATTATTGATGCGATATAGAGGAATGGCATCTGATGGCATCACTCTAATTTCTATGGTGAACTTCTCATACTAGAATGCCTCCTTCGTAGCTTCTGATGCAACGATGTATTCAGATTCCATGGTGGAATTTGCTATTACTATTTATTTGAAACTCTTCCAACTGACGGCTCCACCATTACACACAAATAGATTTTCAGATGTCGACTTTCGATCATCTATAACGAATATAAAATCCAAGTCTGTATATCCCTAGACTTGGAGTTCTTCATTACCAAAAATTAAGAACATATCCTTAGTTCTTCTTAAGTACTTAAGGATACATTTCACAGAAGTCTAGTGTTCTTCACTTGAATTCGATTGATATCTACTCGTGACACTCACAGCATGCACTATATCAGGTCATGTACATAACATGGCATACATGAGGCTTCCAATTGCAGAAACATAAGTGATCTTGCTCATGCGTTCTATCTCCTTAGGTGTGCTAGGGCACATCTTCTTGGAGAGATGAATACCATGTCTGAAGGGTACCAAACCTCTTTTGGAGATTTTCATGCTAAACCTCTTTAGCACCTCCTCTATATACTTCTTCTGTGAAAGACCTAACATCCTATTGGGTCTATCTCTATAGACTTTGATTCCAAGAATGAAGAATGCTTCTCCTAGATCTTTCATGGAGAATTCTTTAGATAACCACATTTTAACTATGGTCAATATAGGAATATCATTTTCAATAAGGATATCATCCACGTACAGTATGAGGAAGACAATAGCGCTTCCACTGATCTTTCTGAAATCACATGATTCCTCCTTATTCTTGATGAAATCAAACAATTTGATCACATCATTAAAATGAGTATTCTAGCTCCGAGATGCTTGCTTAAGTCCATATATGGACCTTTGCAGCTTGCATACTTCGTGATCAGTATCACTGGATGTGAAATCCAGTGGCTATTTCATATAGATATCTTCCTTAAGATATCCATTTAAGAATGCCGTTTTCATGTCCACTTGCCATATTTTATAATCGAAATAGGTTGCAACAGTAAGCAATGTGCGAATGGATTTAAGTATGGCTACTGGCGAAAAGATATCCTGATAGTCAATGCCTTCACGCTGACTATAATCTTTTACCACTAATCTGGCTTTGAATGTCTCTACATTTCCATCTACATCAATCTTTCTCTTGTAGATCTATTTACACCCAATAGGTACTATACCTTCTGGTAGATCTACCAAGGTTCAGACTTGGTTTGAGTACATCGAGTCAATTTCTGACTTAATTGCCTCTAACCAATTCTCAGAGTCGATATCTGATATCGCCTCATTAGGTTTTGGGATCATCACCATGAACTCCATTACCTACGAAAAATATTTCCTCTATTTTCTCTAAAATAGTACCTAAGTACCTCTCAAGGGGATGGAAAACTCTTTCCGATCTTCGAGGTGGAGGAGGTAGTGACTGTATTGGCTCAACCTGATTTGGTTCCAAATGATCCTTAGCTCTTTGCTCTTGGGAGACTTTCTTCTCTAGCTTGATCTGCTTTCCAATGCTGCCATCTTGAATAAACTATTTTTCAACAAAGATGGCATGTCGACTCACAATCACATTATAATCTTCTGGAATATAGAAATAATATCCTAATGACTCTTTAGGATATCCTATGAATCGAGCTCTAAAGGATCTATAATCTAACTTATCTTTTGACATGAGCTGGACAACCCCAAATTCTAAGATGACTCAGACTTGGTTTCTTACCATTCCATATCTCATATGGTGTGATAGGAACGGTTTTAGAAGGAACCCTATTCAGTAAATATATAGTAGTCAACAAACTATGTCTCCAAAGAAAATTAGGGAGGTCTGTGAAGCTCATCATGGATCAGACCATATCTAATAGTTGAGGTGTTCCAGGTAGAGTCCATTGAGAGACTATGCCATTCTGCTTGAGATAGTTCAGGAATTCCCGACTAAGGTATTTACCTCCTCGATCTGATCGAAGAATCTTAATGGATTTTTCAGTTTGCTTTTCTACTTCATGTCTGAATTCTTTAAACTTTTCAAAGGCTTCAGACTTGTGTCTCATAAGATACACATATCCATACCGAGATAAATCATTGGTGAAGGTTATGAAGTAGACAAAATTGCCTCTAGCTGGCATATCAAATGGGCCACACACATCAATATGTACTAGGACAAGTAAATTCGTGGCCTTTCCCCATGTCCCATAAAAGAAAGTTTAGTCATTTTGCCATGAAGACATGATTCACAAATTAGATATGACTCGGAAGTCAATGGACTCAATAGCCCGATTTTCTCTAATTTGTTAATCCTATCTTCTGCTATATGACCTAGTCTAAGGTGCCATAGATACCTATCATTTGGACTATCCCTAGGTCGTTCTGGTTTCATGGCATTCACATTTTGCTCGATTTAAAAATAGATACATCTTATGTCACCGATAAAGATCATTAATAAGGAAACCACTTGCAATTTTATTTCTTTCATAAAGAATGTTACAATGGTCCTTAAGAAAACTAATTACATAGCCTTCTTGTGCTAAACATAAAATAGAAATCAAATTTCTGCTTATAGTAGGTACATAATAACAATCCCTAAGTACTAAATCTAAATCAGATGATAGTCGAAGAGGAGGTTCCCATGGCCATAGCAGCAACACTTGCTCTGTTTTCAATGCATTGGATCATCTCACCATCCCTTAGCCTCCTGCTATCCTCAAGACCCTGCATGAAAGTGCACAAATGAGCACTAGAACTAGAGTCAAGCATCTAACTGAATGTAGAAGAAATCATAAGGTTAGATTCAATAGCGAGCATACCTTTAGAAGGACTTGCCTCCCTATTCTTCAGGATGGCTAGATATGAAGGGTAGTTCTGCTTCCAGTGGCCGTCAGTGTTGCAATGGAAATATTTTTCTTTATCAACGGCCTTCTTCTTCGGCTCTGCCTTCTTTTTCTTTCCTCCTTCTACCTTCTACTTTTTTACGGACTTCTTCTTCTTTTCAAAAAACTTTCTCTTAAAAGAAGTCCGTTCCATAGCAAATACTGAGCCTTTAGAACCTTTCATTGAAAGCTCAACGGTAACCAATATGTTCATAAGCTCGGCCAGAGTATTTTGAAGTTTATGCATATGGTAGTTCATGATGAACTGTGCATATGCATCAGTCAAGGATTGCAGAATTATATTATTCTGTAGATCTAGATCCAACTTCACTCTAAGCTTCTCAAGCTCTTCCAAGTCCTTAATCATCATCAGATAATGATCTTGGACTGACTACCCATCATGTATTTTAGCCTTAAATAGTCATTTAATGATCTGATATTTGGCTGCATAACTCTATTCACCAAACATCACTTGTAGGTGAGCCAACATTTGGCAGACAGTCTTGATATCTTCATGTTGGCACTGAAGTTCATCAGACATCGAGTTCAACAAGTAGTATCTGGCCTTATTATCTTCGTCCATCCACTTATCAAGAGACGCTCTCTATTTAGCGGATGGACGAGCTGGTAAGGTGGGAGGATCCTGGTTCAATACATGAGTTAACTTCTCAGAATTCGAAACAATTTTGAAGTTCTGGAGCCAATCCTTGTAATTAGATCCGATCAGTCTATGGGTGTTTAGGATACGTGCTAGTGGATTGGATGCAGATATTTTCCTCTAAAGAATCAAAGTTTCCAATTAGATATTGTAATTAATACTTGATTAATTTATTTAGGGATTTAATTTTTAAATAAATTAGCTTCCACTATTTTCTTGGATCCCTACACTCCCTCTATAGAGATGCAAAAATCTCCATGATTATAGATTTCTAATGGATGGTGCAATCCCACCAACTGACTCATCACCTCACCTGACAGTTATTGATGATGGGTTAGCCAATGAGTGGACAACTCTTATCCAATGATTCTCTAATTATGGTGCACCTAAACTTGGTCTCTAATTCATGAATCTCACCATACCCAAAATTTTGATCCACTCCTTAGTTAAGTTAGACCCACCATTTGCATAGATTGAATTTCTAATTGGGTCACTCACCATATCCAAAATATTGAGCCCAATTTATCCTTCAGTCTATAGCATCCAATGCCTAATAGATATAGTTACATCTTTCTGATGCAATTAAACCACTATGACCAGCCAAGAGCAATCAACCCTGGGAAGGGCCCGCATATCTACAATGGTGGAAGACCTTAGACTTAATTTTTTCTTAGGAAGATTTGCTTTAGGTCTCTTTAAACTTTACTTACAATAGCCATAACAATTATGACTAACCTAGTGGCATGAGTTAGCTCGGATTGTTAACCACCTTAGATCAGGATTGGGTCGATAAATATAGCCAAGTAAATGAGACCGATGGAAGGAATATGCCAATAACTCAATAAGAACGCATTCGAATCGAGTAGCTCCCAATTAAAAATCAGTCGATCGTATCTGTCAGACTTATCTTAGACACCAAATTATTGAGCCAAAACTAATCAGGTTAGCCTACAATCTAGACTCTAACCACTCAACCTAATTAGGTCTTAGCTTGATCGATCACTCATGTGATTCGATCTTGACCCAGACTTAATCCTATTAAGCTGGTCAATTTAAGCACTCTTGATTTCATCTAACCAACTCTTGATTCAATTTGATCAACCGCTAGACCTAATCGAGCTACCTAAGTTTGAACCCAATTTTATGAATATATCTTAAATCTAAAAATTCTCAATTTTTAGACTTAACATATTTCATAATCTTAATTCTTAATTAAGTTTAGGGTTCACAAATAAAACATGTAAATAAAATTCTAGGGTTTCAAGATCTAGGGTTTTGCAGAAAATAAGCTTTAGATATCTGATTAAGGACGAACACGCAGCACCCCTACACATCATAAAAATACTCCATCGAATGGAAGGAGAGGATATTTAAATCCTACTTTATTCTTATGACCGGACGGCCAAGGAGAACGCCTTAATCAGAAATATGAAACTTACAAAACTAGTTAGATCTACATCATATATCTCATATATTAAAATTGATCTAACTATAAACATATTTTGCATACATCTTCATCTTCATGTATCATATCATGCATGTTTTTAGATCTAAATTATCTCATAATTATCTAAAAAATCAAATTTAAATTGATCATATCAAAATAAATTCTATTTTAGATAATTATGTAGAACTATTCTACAACTAGTTTAAACGTGCATCGTCATATCTCATATGAACAAAAATTAAATAATTTTATTTTCTACTTTTAGATCTTATTATAATATTTATAACATCAAAAAATAATAAATAAGTAGATCTAAAAATTATAACTAATCAAATTAAGTTATGATCATGCAAGACTATACATAGAACAATTCTATTCTACAACTAGTCATGCATCTTGTACAACTTAGATCTAAATTATTTTAATTTTTAATTTTTTTAATTTTAGATCTAATCACATCTCATGTGACCTCTGAAATCACCTAATTATTATATCAAAATAAATTAAAATCAGATCTAATGTAACCTGGCTCTGATACCAGTTGAATGAAAAATTCTATTTTTTGAATCAGATTTGTTCAGATATGATTGGATCAAGAGAGATATTTCAAAAATTTCTCTCTCAGATCCAAATCAGATCTGAAACTTTTCAGATCTAATATTATTGATCTAACAATAAAATAAAAATAAAAGATAAATTAAATCTAAATTGATTTTACCTTGTAGCGGGTAATCAGATTATCCCGTGATGATCCTGATGTCTTCCTAAGGTTCTGGATCTAGCCATGCAAGTGCCTAACCTCTACCGATATCCACTCGAGTAGGATCTAGAGATCTTCTCTTTCTTTATCAATTCTCCAAATATCAGATCTGGATTTGATTTGGAGGATCTTCAAAACTTCATTTGAAGATCGGGTGTTGTCTCTTGCAGCAGTGCTGCCTTCTTCCTTTCTCGTCGCCTTTCTCTTGCTTGGATCGCACCAAACTGAAGCCCAAAGGTTCTTGAGCGTGGATAGGAGAGAGAGGACTAAAAGATTGCATGGAGGAGGGAGAGGAGCAGCCTTGTGGCATGAGCAATAGGCTAGGGATCTTAATCCTAGGCGTAGATAGGGTTTATATAGACCCTGCTGCGCCATGTAGTGCCAAATCATCTCATCCAATCATGGCCTTTTATGCAATCAGATCTAAATCTGATTAGTGAGATGACATCATCTGATCCAATCAGATGAGAGTCCCTCTGAATCATCTTTATATGGCACCAAGACTGATCAAAGTCTAGTCTTTGATGCCACCTAGGTAGAAACCCCGAAGCAACCTGGAGTCCCATCTGTTTGGGACTCGAGGCATCACAATCCATGGGCACATGCCTCCCTAGGCATGCACCCCTTATCCTTCTATCTTTTAGCAAGTGGACTGGTCCAAATGTTCTCTCCTATGATGGTTTGACACATGGGCAGATATCTAAGTGTCAAAGGTCAACGTTTGACCAATGTCAAAATACAAGATTAAGCAGGTGACGAAAAATGATAGATGTTGTCTCAAATTCATCTCATAAATTAAGACAATCATTTTTTGATCTGGACAAGCTCTAGTCAGACCAAGTAAAAATATCTGAGTGAGCCCAAACATATTTGGCTCAGTCGAGATAACTTTTAATGATAATTAAAGGAGAATATTAGGCTCAATCATGTGCTAGCATGATTTTCTTGAATTTAATTGAATCTAATTCAAATCAATTGATCGGGGTTAGTCCAATTAATGATATCCAGATCTAAATCCTTATTTGTGTGATCCAGTTAGGTTTAGTTCCATATGGTAATGAGATCTGTTGCAATCTCTATCATTGATATCATCGAAACACCTTTCGATAGATCAAAACTTTTCTGATTTAGTCAACTAGTATGATCAATCATCCAAATCATTCTAATTATTCCCAAAATCCATCAGTGACACCTAACAGCATATGGTGGCAACCCATCAAAATTGAAGATGAACCTTTCAGTGTAGTTACTTGTGTGATTAAGTTCTTCTATCTTGAGCTCCAATCGAATTAGGGTTAAGGTGAACTTGTCAAACCCTAATATCTATCGTATGATTAACCATTTGACTCAAGTCCAATGAGAAAATCTTAATAGAAACTCTTTTTATTATTTCACTCTGCCATGGCCATGGGCTTATTGACTTGATTCTCGTGATCATCATAGGGCTACTCCTCATCTACCGAGGTAGATAGATTCCCTCTTGGTGCAATCCAATTCCTACAATGAACATGCTATAGCCAACATACATCTTAGGATTTCAAATGGCTAGAGGATCGAGTCATGGTGTAGTCAAACTATAACACCCTCAAGGTGAACTATCGACGCACCTCAGATCAAAGAACCAAACACACAACTATAGCTTCAAGCCAATCATCGATGAAAAGGTTGACTTCCTAATGACTACTTGAGGTGGTCACGCTCAGTGCCCTTATTCTCTAACGAGTACCTGTACTCTCACTCCGATGTCTCTATACCATAGACTCAAGACTCATCTACTATAAGAAAGCAATTATACACCAATCTTTCAGATCAATCACCATCTTCATGATGATCCTACAATCAGGAGCATTTTATGAGTTAATAATGAAAATTCATGTCTTAAATTTTTAACTCTTGAAATTAAGAATTATCATTGCCATTAACTCAAGGATGTATCACCTATTTTATTATGATAGAAAATAACCTATTTTATTATTTATTATCAAAATTATAATTTTGTCCTTAGAAATGTATAACAAGTGTCAGCCAATTCTGACTTCTAAGGCACATATATCTAACACTCTTTACATCCATTTGAAAAAGTTTAAAGTTCATGAAACATGCAAATGCTAAGAGCAATCTAATATAGCTTCAAGTCTAGCTATGGGTGCAAAAGATTCATCAAAATTAATATTCTCTTCTTGACTGTACCCTTATGCAACCAATCTAGCCTTGTTTCTAATTACATTGCTCTTCTCATCTAGTTTATTTTTAAATATCTATTTTGTACCAATTATAAAAAAATTTTTAGATCTTTCAACTAATTTTCAAACTTTATTTCTTTCAAATTGGTTTAACCCTTCTTGCATTGCTAATATCCAATTTTAATCTTTTTCAGCTTCAATTATATTTTTAGATTCTAGATGGGATACAAATGCAATATGATTCATAGCTTCTCTAAAAGATGATCTAGTTTTAACTCCTTGAGATGGATCACCTATTATTAATTCCTTAGGATGATTATGATTATACCTCCATTCCTTTGGTAAGTTGGATGTACCTTGATCATCTTAGGAATATAGCATTATTTCTTCAACCTCATGCTCTATATTTTCTTTTTCTTGAGAGGAAATATCTTCAAGTGATATATCTTTCATTTTGTTTTCTAAAATTTCTAAATTCACATCAAGCTCTTCTTCTCTTATTTTAAGAGAGTTAATTTTATTAAAAATTATATGTATGGATTCTTCCACAATCAATGTTCTTTTATTAAATACTCTATATGCTCTACTATGTGATGAATATCCTAGGAAAATCCCTTCATCTGATTTTGCATCAAACTTTTCAAGATTATCTTTATCATTTATAAGAATAAAACATCTACATCCAAAGATTTTAAAATAAGAAATATTTGGTTTCTTTTCGTTATAGAGTTCATATGGAGTTTTCTTTAAGATTGATCAAATTATAGCTCTATTTAGCGTATAGCATGCTGTATTAATAGCTTTCGTCCAAAATATTTTGAAAGATTGCTTTCACAAAGCAAGATTCGTGCCATTTCAATCAATGTTTTATTCTTTTTCTCTACCATCCCATTTTATTGGAGTGTCCTAGGTGCTGAAAAGTTATGATTGATTTCATTTTTAAAATAAAAATTTTTAAATTTTTATTTTTCAAATTTCATGCCATGATCACTTCTTATATATAAAACATTACATTCTTTTTCTTTTGTTATTTTGTTAAATAGATCAACAAACATATCAAAAGTATCATCTTTATGTGATAAAAATAAAATCCATTTATATCTTGAAAAATCATCTATTACTACAAAGCCATATCTTTTTCCTCCAAGACTAGTAGTCGAAGTAGACCCAAACAAATACGGAGTAAATCTAGAGGCCTAGTAGTTGAAACAATATTTTTGGATTTAAAAGAAGATTTTGTTTGTTTACCAAGTTGGCATGCTTTGCAAATTTTATCCTTCTCAAAATTTATTTTGGTTAATCCCTTTACTAAATCAAGTTTAATTAGTCTTGCTAGAGAGTCCATACTTGCATGACCTAATCTATTATGCCAAATCCAACTTGATTCATTTAGTTTAGCATTCATAGCAATAAGATAATCAATATTCTCATTTTTAAGTTCATCAAAATCAATAATGTAAATATTTTCTTATCTTTTTTCTATAAATTTAGTACTTTCATCTGTAGAGCTAGTTACAATACAATGAGATGATTTGAATGAAACATTAAAGCCCTTATCACAAAATTGACTTATACTAAGTCATTTATGCATTAGTCCTTCAACATATAAGACATCTTCTGTGCTAGTAAAGGGTGTTATCAAGATATTATTGTGATCAATAATTTTTTCTTTACCATTATCTCCAAATGTTACAACACCTCCATCTTTAGCTTCAAGAGAGATAAATTATGATTTATCTCCTATCATGTGTCTCGAGCATCCGCTATCAAGATACGATCTTCTTTTAGCTCTTACGGATGCCAAGCATACCTACACAAGTAATCAAGCAAACTTAGGTACCCAAGCTAGATTGGATCCTTTGGGATTAGCACAAATGGTTTCTTTTGGAATCCAAACTTGTACTTTTGATTTGCTTGAATTAAAAAGTTTTGCATTCAATAAACTTGTGTCCAAATTTATTACATCTATAATATGTAATATTTTTACCATAATTTTGAGATTTTGGATATGGATTCTTAAAGAATTTTTGGTTTCTTGTTGGATTATACCCTATACCAGTTTTTATCAAAGGCCAATTTTGGATTTTCAATTATAGTTTGCAAATTTTTAGAGCTTAGCATGTATCTATCTACTATAGATCTTAATCCTATCACTTCATCTTGTAAGGATACAATCTTTTCATTTGATTCATTCAGATTGCATTGTATTTTCTTCATATTTTCTTCTATTTGGGCTTTATCTATTTTTAATAATTGATTCTCTTTTCTTAGTTTCTTGTTCTTGTGGGATACCTTTTTAAAATTAGAAAGTAAATCATTAAAAACTTCATACAATTTCTCAAATATAAATTCAAAAATTGAGCCATCATTTACCTCATCCTCTAATGCCATAAGACAAAGATTGGCTTTTTCTTCTCTTAGACATTCTTCTTCACTTGAAGATGAGTCTTCATCATTGCTTCATGTTGCTTTTTATACTTTCTTCCTTGATTTCTTTGAGCACTTCTTTAACAATGGATAGTCCATTCAAAAATGTCCGGGCTTCTTACGTTCGTAGCAAGTGATTTGATCTATCTCTTTTTCTTTTTTTCTTTCTTTGCTACCTTCATCCTTGCTGAAATTTCTTTTTCTTGGTTTTACTTCCTTCTTTTCATGAATTTCTTGAACCTTCTAGTAATTATTGCCATTTCTTCATCATCCTCCGAGTCTTCTTTCTTCTTCATACATGGCAGCTGCTTTGAGTGTTATACTCTTCTTTTTCTTCACTTCCTCTTCTTATCTTTGATTCATGTTCAGCTCATGGGTTATAAGAGAACCAATGAGCTCTTCCAATGCTAACATGTTTAAGTCCTTTGCTTCTTGAATGGCAGTCACCTTTGGCTCTCAATTCTTCGATAAGAATCTAAGAATTTTTCACATAACATCGCTATTAACATAATCTCTTCTAAGGCTTTTCAAACTTCAAAATATCAGTGAACCTAGTAAACATTTCAGTGAAGATTTCATGTAGTTCCATTTTAAACAATTCATACTTATGTACCAACATGTTTATCTTAGACTTCTTGACTTGATTAGTATCCTCATGGATAACTTCATGTCTATCCCAAATTTTTTTGGCGGATGAATATGTTGATATCCTATTAAACATTCATTGCTTTGGCATTAAGTTGAGCTTTCTTCTTGTCATGTTCATCCAAATTCTTTTCAAATTTTGGGATGAACATTCCATTAATAATAATTGCTGGTGTGTGAGGGCCTACCATAATGACATTCCACATGTCATAGTCTTGTGCTTAGATGAATATCCTCATTCGTGCTTTCCAATATGTGTAGTTTGTTCCATTAAATAGTGGAGGTCTATTGGTTGATTGTCCCTCAACCAATGAAGTCTCAATTTGGATTGCCATGTGATCTTTAGCTCTTTGATAGCTTGATCAATAACTAATACTAGAGCACCCACTCTGATACCACTTGTTGCCCAAGTATGGCTACCTAAGAGAGAGGATGAATTGGGTATTTTAAATTTTAAGCTTATGATGTAAGAAGATTTAATCTAATTAAATGCCAACAAATAAGCTATGTAATGTATAGTGAAGAAAATCAATAGAACAGTAATATGCAATCACAAACACAATGATTTTATAGTGGTTCGATGCCAAATGTAGCACCTACGTCCACTCCATAAGTAAACCACTTAGAAATTCAACTATAATCACTAGGCTTGATTACAATTCGATTGTTTTACTTGGGCTCCTAATCCAACCCAGTTGATTTTAACCTTGGCTCACCAACCACAATCATACAATGATTATTTTTTCGAGCTAACAATCAATCCTGATTGATTTTTTTACTTTGGCTCATCAATTACAACCATACAGTGTCCAACTTTAGGCTTGGACTAACCCAAGTTTCTCACCCTAAGAAACTTGAAACAAATATGAAAAATATAATGAACAAAATAAAAATAAACTCTTTGAAGCTTAAGAGAAGAAAATCTAGGAGCTTGGCTTGTAGGCTTGATTTCTTCTCTTGAGTGCTTGAAAGAAGTAAGAGTTGTTCTTCAATGGTGTTGGCCTGACTTCTCTCTGATTGAGGATATTGGAGGGACAAAAACAGCTCTAAGAAACACTCCTTTCCTTTTACTATTTAGCTCATGCACTTGAAAAATTGAAAATCTGCTTGGAAGCTCTTTCTTTTTTGTTTAAAAGTTATTTCTCTTGTTCAAGTTCTTCCTTAAGTATCCCAGAGGTTTTCTACCATTATAAGTCATCATCATAGGCTTTTGAAAGTGATCTAGCCATTGAAAGATCCAAAATAGTCTTTGGAAGATATGTGGAGTGAAAAAGCTATAGAATTGAAAACTAGCCGTCACAGGCATTGGGCCGGCTCAGTTTAAACAGGGTCGACTCAGTTTTCAGTTGGATCGGCTCAGTCTCAGAAATCCTGAAATATTGATTTTATCTTCTTCTATTGTCTGAGACTAGGATGGATCACTTTCTGACTGGGGTCAGCCTAGTTCCACTGAGTCGGTTTAGTTTTTAGCTGAATCGGCTCAGTCTCCTGGGTCACAAAAATTTAGCTTTCTATCTTTTCTATCTTTTGCTTCTACTGAGACTAGGATGGCTCAGTCTTAGACTGGGATGGCTCAGTTTGTGTGCCATGCATGCCAAAGACCATTTGTGATGCTTTCTTCTCCAAATTTCTTTGTAAACTAGACTTATCCTTTTTATCTTGATTTAATCTTTATTTTGACTTCTAGAAAGCTGTATCTATTCTAGTGCTTCTTTTCTAAAATTTTGAGTGGTGAATCTTCGTTTGGATAAATTAGAACACTTGATATTTGTGAGCATTTTGAAATTTACAACTACACATCCTCACAACCAATATTAGTGATTTAACAATTTATACTCAAATGCTTTTTTTATTATCAAAATCAAACTAGGGTCAACAACCGGTGTCAAAGAAATGCAAGTATCCAAAGAAAATCAACCTCTGAGCTTACACCCCTGAGTGCCCCATGGTCATTTGCACAGTAGGGAATGGACATACTCAGGCCCTTTTCTATGGCAATTGGATAGCGGAAGTTTCACTTAGTGGCAATTGATTATTTTACCAAATGGATCGAAGCCAAACCTCTAGCCAAGATCGCTAAAGTTAAATTACAAGACTTCATCTAGAAGTCAATAGTCTACAGATTCGGCCTACCTTGGACTCTTATAATAGATAATGGGCACTAGTTTATGGGGATGAGATTTACCAAGTTCTTTGAAGACCTGAACATTTTTCATAATTTTACATCAGTGGCTCTCATCCACCGGAAAATGGGGGGGCCAAGGTGACCAACAGGACTTTGTTGCAAGGGATAAAGGCAAGGCTTAAAAGAGTGAAGGAAATTTGGATAGATGAACTTTATCATATACTTTGGGTATATCAAACTATCCAAAAGCTGCCAACTAGGGAGACACCATTTGCTCTGACTTTCGGAATAGTAGTTATCCCGATAGAGCTTAAACTTTCATCAGCACAAGTTGTGGCATTCAATGAATAGAGAAATTCATAGGATCTTAGAGCTAACCTCATTTGTTGGAAGAAAAATGAGAAGAGGCCCAAGTTTGGATGTTGGCCTACAAGCAGAAGGTGGCTCACTACTATAATTCCAGTATTAAAAGCAAAGCATTCAAAGTGGAGGACTTAGTACTTTGACGAGTGGCTATCTCACAACCTCAGAATCAAGGAAAGCTTGCCCTAAATTGGGAAGGCCCTTACGAGATCAAGAAGGTCATCTGGCCTGGAACTTATCACCTAAAGGATCTTGGAAGAGATGAACTTCCACGATTATGGAACTCGAAAAACTTACAGATGTACCATCAATAACTTTATTTCAATAAAATATTCTTATCTTAATATCTTCACCTTTGGTATAAGGCTGTAATGATAGGAAATTACCTCCCAAGCTTAGTTGATAAACAAAACTAATGATGTCAGGAGTAGGAGGAGAACCTCATCCTGACACAGATGAAGACCTTCGATTGTTTAAGATAGGAGGAGGAGAGAGGCCCTTTTCAACAGTCCTTTTGTGCTCCAATGACTTTATTAGGATCAGAAGAAGGACTTTATCCTAATAAAAGTAAAAGTCAATCATGTCAGGAATAGGAGAACCTCATCCTCGAAGAAAAAATCAGATTTTCTTATCGTAGGATGCATCTAATCGAATCAAATTTGTAACAAAATAATTTTAAAAATTTTTTATCATCTAATCAGATCTGAGAGTTCTTAGATCTGATTAGATTGATCTAAAATTAGAAGTAAAATTAAAAACAAAAAATAGTGATAATAGTTATCACCTAATCGGGTAAACCATTTATCCATTGTGATGATCTGACAACTGATCCGAGGTTCTGATTGAGCTGCGCACGCGTCCGACCTCTACCAGTATCCACTCGAGTTAAATCTAAAAGTCTCTTCCTTGTAGATCTGATCTCCAAAGATCAGATCTGATGTCTTCCTATAGAGCCTTCAAAACGAACTCTGAAGGCTGTGTGTTTGTCTCATGAACACTGTCATCTCTTGCTAATCTTCGCACTGATGGAACTTGATCTTTGCTCATAGGTTTTGCCCAAATTTTGGGCATAGAGAAGAGGGAGAGCATCAGATGAGGGAGGCATGGAGATGAATATTTTGGTAGGGCTTTGCCATAGGTAATTCACTATATAAAATAGCTTGCGCAAGGCCCTATTTATAGACCTAGTCAAGAGTCCCTTCACATATAACTTCGAACATGTCAAAGTTTAATATGCTGAAAGACTCCTTAACTAATCTCCATGCCCCACCCTCTTATTTTTCTGATTTTTTCACACAAAATTTAGAAAAGGTTGGTGTGGAGATGGAGAGATAAAGCTTGGATGGCGCAAGCAACTTATCTCCTAGATATTTGATCTCATCAAGTATGTTTGATCCTTCAAATCCCATTTGAATGGGACACCTCCACCCAATCCATATGGGGTGCACAGCCAAAGGGGAGTGCACCCCTTATTCCTCAAATAAATATCTAGGGGTGTGCGCATCCCTTATCCTTTAATTCCTGCATTTAGGTCAACATTTAACCTTTGTCCTATTCTCATCTTATGGGATTAAGACAAAATCTTTTCAAGTCCCATCCAATGGATTTATATCAAGTCCTAATCAAGTTAGAACAAGTCTTGATCAGACCAAGACTTGGTCCAGTCAGATCAAGAAATATCTATCTAGAATTTTTGGGAGAGGCTTGTCCAAATTTTATCTCAAGATTTTAGGATAAATCCTAATCTAGCAAAGACAATCCTTATCTTGTTACCATCTTATAAAATTTTGGACAAGTCTTGATTGGGTCAGGATAAGATCCAGTTAGATTAAGATAAATTTCTATAGAGTTTTCGAATAAGCCTTGTTCAAATAGTTCTAGAAATTAGCAGGTCTTGTCCTATTTCCATCCGATAGATTAGGACAAGCCTAGATCAGGTTAAGACAAGACTTTTCTGACCTAGACAAGTTCTAGTCAGACTAGGATAGAGCCATACAAGGCTCTCAAATAAGCCAAATCTAATTTGGCTTAGTCGAGATGAATCAGAAAGATGATAAAAGGAGAATATTTGGTTCAATCTTGTGCTAGCATGATTTTCTTGAACCTAATTGGATCTAATCCAAATCAATCAAACTTGGTTAGCTTAATTGATGACATCCAAACCCAAATCCTTGATTTTATGATCCAATTAGATTTAGTTCTATATGGTAATGGGACATGTCATGATCTCCATCAACAACATCATTGAAACACCTTTTGATGGACCAAAACTCTTTCGATTCATCTAATTAGAATCATTGATCATCAAGATAATTCTAATTAATCTCAAAATCTACCAGTGACACCAGCAGTATATGATGACTATTCATAAAAACTAAATAGCAAACCTCTCGGTGTAGCTACCTGTGTAATTGGGTTCTTCTATCATGAGCTCCGACAGGATTAGGATTAAGACGAGCTCATCAAACCCAACACCCATCATATAAATGAATCATTCGATTCGAGTCCAATGTGAAATATTAATAGAAACTCCTTTCTATTATTTCACACTACCAAGGTCATGGATTTTAGGACTCGATCTTACATTCATCATAGGACTACTCCTCTATCAAGGTTGATAGATCCCATTTTGGTGTGATCTAATTTCTACAATGAACATGCTATAGTCAACATACACCTAAGGATTTCGAATGGCTAGGAGATCGAGTTATGATGTAGTCAAACTATAACATCCTCAAGGTGAACTATCGAGGCACCTTAAATCAAAGAACCAGATACACGACTGCAGCATCGAGCTGGTTATTGACGAGTAGGTAGACTTCTTTATGACTGCTCGAGGTGATCACGCTCAGTGTCCTCATTCTCTAACGAGTACCTATACTCTTATTTCGATATCTTCATACTATAGACTCAAGACTCATCAATACTAAGAAAGCGATCGTACATTGATCTTCTAGATTAATCACCATCCTCATGATGTTCCAATGATCGAAAGCAATTTATGAGTTAATTATGATAACACATGCCTTAAATTTTCAACTCTTGAGAATATGTGTTATCATGCCTATTAACTCAATGGATGTATCACAGACACTTTAATATATAATGTGATAAAATAAATAACTCTTTAACTAATTTTAAGTGAAAATTATAAAAATACCCTTAAAAAGTATTTAACAAGTGTCGGCTAATCTAGCTTCTAGGGCATACATCTAACAAAATTTTACTTGATCTAAAGCCAATTAGCTACAAATCTAAATCTCATCTTCTCAAAATGGGCTTGGATCTTCTGCTAGCCTAAAGGCTTTATCAGTAGGTCAGTCGCATTGTCTGTAGTGTTGACTCTCTTGACCTCGACGTATCCATTTCGAGGTAATCATAGATTAGGTGGAACCATCTTTCTGAAACTCTTCCAACTTACAATACTACCAATGCATGGGAACAAACTTTTAGACGTCGACTTTTGATCATCTTTATCAGACATAAAGTCTGAGTCTGCATACCCCTGGACCTAGAGTTCACCATGCCGAACCTCTTCAGAACCTCCTCTATTTGAGAGACCCAGCATCCTCTTCATTCTATCCCTATAGACCTTGAAAATAAAAAAGAAGGATGCCTTACCTAGGTCTATCATAGAAAATTCCTTAGATAACCATATTTTGACCTATGTCAGCATGGGATATGATTTTCAATTAGGAGAATGTCATCCATGTATAATACGAGAAAGACAACAGTGCTCCCTCTGACCTTCTTGAACATACTTGATTTCTCCTCATTCTTAATGAAACCAAATAATTTGATTACATCAAATATTCTAACTCTGAGATGCTTGCTTGAGTCCATAGATGGACTTTTGCAGCTTGCAAACCTTTGTGATCATGATCACTGGATGTGAAAACAAACGACTGTTCCATATTTCCCCAAGATATCCAATTATGAACTCCATTATCACATCCATCTGGCCATATTTCGTAATTGAAATATACTGCAATGGTAAGCAATGTGGATGGATGGCCACTGACGAGTAGGTAACCTGATACCTTTTCACCACTAGCCTAGCATTGAATGTCTCTACACTCCCATCTGCACATATCTTTCTCTTGAAGATCCATTTATACCCAATAGGTACTATACCTTTTGGTGGATTTACCAAGATCTAGATTTAGTTCGAGTGCATCAAGTCAATATTTGACTTCATTGCCTCTTACCAATTCTCAGAGTCGATATCTGATATTGTCTCATCATAGATTCTGGGATCATCATCATGAACCCATTTTTTATGAGGAACATTTTCTCTACATTCTCTAAAATAGTACCAAGTACCTTTAGGAGGATAGAAAATCCTATTTGACCTACGAGATGGAGGAGGTAGTGAATTATGGATCGGCTCAGACTAATTAGGTTCCTGAGGTTTCTTGGCTCGTTGTTCTTTAAAGACTTTCTCTATGAGCCTAATCTATCTTTTGATGCCACCATCTTGAACAAACTATTTTCAAAAATGATGTATCAACCCATAATCATATTATGATTTTCTGGAAGATAGAAATTATATCCTAATAACTCTTTAGGATATCCAATAAACTGAGCTCTAAGGAACCTAGAGTCTAACTTATTCGCCATTGGACAACCCCAATTCTGAGATGACTCAGACTTGGCTTCTTACCATGCCATATCTCATATGCAGTGGCAGGAATGATTTTAGATGGAACCCTATTTAATAATTTGATAGCTATCATTAAACTATGTCCCTAAAGAAATTATGGAAGATCCATGAAGCTCATCATGGATTGGATCATATCTAATAGGATCCGATTTCTCTATTTTGAAAATCCATTAAGTTAAGGCATTCTAGATGGAGTCCATTATGAGACTATGCCATTAACCTTGAGATACTTCAAAAATTTTCAACTTAGGTATTCATCTCCTCGATCTGATCGAAGAACCTTAATGGACTTCTCGATTTGCCTTTCTACTTTGTGTCTGAACTCCTCAAACTTTTCAAAGACTTCAAACTTATATCACATCAAGTACACATACCATACTGAGATAGATTATTGGTAAAGATAATAAAATAGTCATAATTGCCTCTGGTCGGCACATCGAATTGAAGGAAAACCCTATTTTCTAGTATAGGATCGTTTAAATCTGATTGGATCTAAAGGAATATTTCAAAAATTTTTCTTCTAAGATCTTAATTAGATCTGAGAAGTCTTGGATCTAATGTTTTAAGATCTGATATTAAGATTAAAAATAAAATTAAACCTAGTTAATTTTATACCTTGTATTTTGGGTAATCAGATTATCTTGTGATGATCCTGATCTATCTTAAGGTTCTGAAAGGAGCCATGCACGTGGCTGGCCTCTACCATATCCACTTGGGTAGAATCTGGATGTCTTTTTCTTATAAATCTTTTCTTCAAATATTAAATCTAAATCTAATCTAAAAGTCCTTCAAAAGAATTTTTGAAAACAGTGTGTTCATCTCACAAACACCATCGCGTAGATGCTAAACTCTTCACAAATTTGATTGGATCTTCTTCTCAGATTTATTTCCAACTTTTGGCACATAGAAGAAGGGGATAGAGAGGATTAGAGAGGGCATGAAAGATGGAAGAGGTGACAGCCTTTGGGTATCAAAATTATTTCTTCCGTGAAGAGCCTTTGTGCAAGGGTTCTTATACAAATGCATAGAGCCAAGTTAGAGTTCTTGTTTGACCAAAATAATCATTTATTCAACCATTGGGACTTCTGGACCTGATCTCCTTGAAAATCCTCAAAATCCATCTGATTTTGATGCCAACAATCAATCTGGAAGGTGGCGGCATGAGTAGATAAGGAAGAGTCCACTGCGCCTAGGACTCTTTCCTCAAGAGTTTGATTCAAATCAAACTCTATCATAACTTCATCTAGACACGTCCAAAAATTACAAAATTTGGTACACCCAATGTATGACTCGTGTCCTATCATATATCTAAAAATCAAATCAAAAAGATTTCTAGAAAATTTTTTAAAAGCCTCTGATGAGATGACCCTTAATTCTCTCAATTAGGTCAACCTTTGACCCTAGTCCAATTTAACTATCAATGGATTTAATTTCTATAATTAATCTGATCTAAACTTATTCTAGTTAGATGAAAATAAATCCATTCAAAATACAAGAATGAGTCAAATCAAATTTGACTCAATTGCGATGAATCAGAAAGATTACAAAAGGAGAAAGTCAAGCTCAATCGTGTGCTAGCACGATTACCTTGAACCTAATGGATATAATCCAAGTCAATAAAACTGGGTTAGCTCAATTGATGACATCTAGATCCAAACCCTTATTTGTGTGACCCAATTAGATTCAATTCTGTATAGTAATGAGACATGTCATGATCTCCATCATCGAAACATCTTTCGATGGACCAAAACTTTTTTGATTCATACAATTAGAATGATTGATCATCAAAATCATTCTAATTGCTCCCAAAATCCACTAATGACACCTAGCAGTATAGTGGCAATCCATCAGAACTAAAAATGAACCTTTCGATGTAGTTATCTATGTGATTGAGTTCTTCTATCTTAAGTCTCGATAGGATTAGGGTTAAGGTGAACTCGTCAAACCCAATGTCCGTCATATGAATTAATCATTCAATTTGAGTCCAATGTAAAACCCTAATAGAAACTCTTTCTATCATCTTCATATTGCCATGGCCATGGGCTTAAGGACTCAATCTCATGATTATCATAGAGCTACTCCTCATCTACCGAGGTAGATAGATCCCCTATTAGTGCTATCTAATTCCTATAATGAACATGCTATAGCCAACATACACCTCAGGATTCCAATTAGCTAGAAGATCGAGTATGGTATAGTCGAACTATAACACCCTCAAGATGAACTATCGATGCACCTTAGGTCAAAGAATCAGACACACCACTGCAACATCAAACCAGTCATTGATGAGAAGATAGACTTCCTTATGATTGCTTGAGATGGTCACTCTCAGTGCCATCATTCTCTATTGAGTATCTATACTCTCGCTCCAATGTCTTTACACTATAGACTCAAGATACATCTATCCTAAGAAAGCGATTGTACACCAACCTTTCGGATCGATCACCATCCTCATGATGATCCTACGGTCGAGAGTTGTTTATGAGTTAATTATGAAAATTCATATCTTAAATTTTTAACTCTTGAAAATATGAATTGTCATTACCATTAACTCAAAGGATGCATCATAGATACTTTAAATACACACTATGATAGAAAATAACTCTTTTATTAATTTATAGTCAAAATTATAAAATTACCTTTAGAAGTGTATTACAAATGTTTAGCCAATCTGGCTTTTAGGGCACACATCTAACAAACTTGTATTTGATCTAAAGCCAATTGGATACAAATCTAGGTCCTATATTCTTAAGATGGGCTTCAATCTTGTATTGGCTCAATGGCTTTGTCAGTGGGTCAGTCGTATTATCTACAATGTCGACTTTCTTAACCTTGATGCATCCTTTCTTGAGGTAATCGTGGATGAGGTGATATCGCCGCTCGATGTGCTTGAATTTTTGATGAGACCTCGATTCCTTAGCTAGGGCTATGGCGCCATTATTGTGGCAGTATAGAGGGATGGCATCTGATGGCATCACTCCGAGCTTTGTGGCAAACTTTTTGTACCAGAATGCCTCCTTTGTAGCTTCTGATGCAGCAATGTACTCTGCTTTCATGATGAAATCTACTGTCACAATCTGCTTGGAACTCTTCCAGCTAACAGCAATACCATTGCACACAAACAGACTTCCAGATGTTGACTTTTGATCATCTATATCGGACATAAAATCTGAGTCTGTATACCCCTGGACCTGGAGTTCTGCATTACTAAAGACTAGAAATATATCCTTAGTCCTTCTCAAGTACTGAAGGATACATTTCATAGAAGTTCAGTACTCTTTGCCTAGATTCGACTGATATCTTCTCATGACACTCACAGCATGGGCAATATCAGGTTGCATACATAGTATGGCCTACATGAGGCTCCCTATTGCTGAAGCATAAGAAATCTTGCTCATGCGTTCAATCTCCTCGGCGTATTAGGACACATCTTCTTGGAGAGATGAATGCCATGTCTGAAGGGCACTAAACCCCTCTTGGAGTATTCCATGCTAAATCTTTTTAGCACCTCCTCTATGTATATCTTTAATAAGAGACTAAGCATTCTATTCGATCTATCCCTATAAACCTTAATTCCCAGAATAAAAGATGCTTCTCCAAGATCTTTCATAGAGAACTCCTTTGACAACCATATTTTTATCGTGGTCAGTATGGGAATATCATTCTCAATTAGAAGGATGTCATCCACGTACAGTACGAGAAAGATAACAGCACTTCCACTGACCTATTTGAATACACACGGTTCCTCCTCATTCTTGATGAATCCAAATGATTTAATTACATCATTGAAACGAGCATTCCAGCTCTGAGATGCTTGCTTAAGTCCATATGGACCTTTGCAGCTTGCATACCTTGTGATCATTATCACTAGATATACCTTGTGATCATTATCACTGGATGTGAAACCTAGTGGTTATACCATAAAGATATCTTTCTTAAGATATCTATTTAAGAATACCATTTTCACATCCATCTTCCATATTTTATAATTGAAATAGGCTGCAATAGTATGCAATGTGCGGATGGATTTGAGTATGGCTACTAACAAAAAAGTATCCTGATAGTCCATGCCTTCGTGCTGACTATACCCTTTCACTACGAGCCTTACTTTGAATGTCTCTACATTCCCGTCGGCACGTATCTTTCTCTTGAAGATCCATTTACATCCAATAGATACTATACCTTCAGGTGGATCTACCAAGGTCCAGACTTAGTTCGAGCGCATTGAGTCAATCTCTGACTTCATTGCCTCTAGCCATTTCTCAAAGTTGATATCGGATATTGCCTCATCATAGATTTTGGGATCATCACCATGAATCCTATTTTCCATGAGAAATATTTTCTCTACGTCCTCTGAAATAGTACCTAAGTACCTTTCAGGAGGACCAGAAATTCTTTCTAATCTACAAGATGGATGAGATAGTGTCTAGGTTGGCTCAATCTGATTGGGTTCCATAAGTTCCTTGGCTCGTGGCTCTTGGAAGACTTTCTCCTCATGCCTAATCTAACTTCTAATGCCACCATCTTGAATAAACTATTTTTGAAGAAAGATGATGTGTTGACTCACAATCACATTATGATCTTCTGAGAGATAAAAATAATATCCCAATGATTCTTTAGGATATCCAATAAATCGAGCTCTAATGGACCTAGACTTTAATTTGTCCGCCTGTTATCTCTTGACATGGGCCGGATAATTCCAAATTCTAAGATGGCTCAGACTTGATTTCTTACCATGTCATATCTCATGTGATGTGATAAAAATGGTTTTAGATGGAACCTTATTCAGTAGATATATAGCGGTCAATTGACTATATCTCCAAAGAAACTCAGGGAGGTCCGTGAAGCTCATCATGGATCGAACCATATCTAATAGGGTCTGATTTTTTCATTTTGAAATCTCATTGAGTTGAGGCATTCCAGGTTGAGTCCATTGAGAAACTATGCCATTGTCCTTAAGATAGTCTAGAAATTTTCGACTAAGGTATTCGCCTCCTCGATCTGATCGAAGAACCTTAATGGATATTTCTGTTTATTTTTCTACTTCAAGTCTGAATTTTTTGAACTTTTCAAAAGCTTCAAACTTGTGTTACATCAAATACACATACTCATACCGAGATAAATCATCGATAAAGATGATGAAATAGATGTAATTGCCCTTGGCCAGCACATCAAATAGGCCACATACATCAATATGTACTAGGGCAAGCAGGTCTATGGCCCTTTCCCCTTGTCTCACAAAATGGAGCTTGATCATTTTGCCATGAAGGTATGATTTACAAATCTGATATGACTCAAAAGTCAACAGACTCAATAGCCTGAATTTTTCTAATTTGTTAATCCTGTCTTGAACTACATGACCTCGACTAAGGTGCCAAAGATATCTATCATTTAGACTATCCCTAGGTCGCTTTGATCCTATGGCCTTCATGTTTTTCTCGATATTAAAAACAAAAATATCAATATGTAATTGATAGAGATCATTTATAAGAAAACCACTTGTAATTTTATTTCTTTTATAAAGAATATTACAATGGTCCTTAAGAAAACTAATTACATAGCCTTCCTATGCTAAATATGAAATAAAAATTAAATTCCTACTTACTATAGGCACATAAAAACAGTCCCTAAGTACCATCTAATTCAGATGGTAATTGTAGAGGATAGGTTCCCACAGCCACAGCAGCAACTCTTGCATCATTTTCGACGTGTAGGATCATCTCACCATCCCTCAGCCTCCTACTATCCTCAAGACCTACATAGAAGTGCACAAGTGAGCACTAGAACCAGAGTCAAGTATCCAACTAGATGCAAAAAAAATTATAAGATTAGATTCTATAACAAGCATACCTCCAGAAGGACCTGCCTCCTTCTTGTTCTTCAGGCTGGCCAAATAAAGAGGATAGTTCTGCTTCTAATGGCCATCAGTGTTGTAATGAAAATATTTTTCTTTGTCAGCAACCTTCTTCTTCGATTCTACCTTCTTCTTCTTCCCACCATCCATCTTCTGCTTCTTCATGGACTTCTTCTTCTTTCCAAAAGACTTTTTCTTGAAAAAGGTCTGCTCCACAGCAAGTATTGAGCCTTTAGAACCTTTCATAAAAAGCTTAGCAGTAACCAGCATATTCATGAGCTCAGCTAAGATATTCTGAAATTTATGCATATGGTAGTTCATGATGAACTATCCATATGCATCAGTCAAGGACTACAGAATTATATCAATCTGCAAATCCTAATCTAACTTCACACTAAGCTTCTTAATCTCTTCTAAGTCCTTAATCATCATCAGACAATGATCTTGGATTGATTGCCCATCATGCATTTGAGCCTTAAAAAGTTTTCTAGTGACTTAATATTTGGCTACATGACTCTATTCATCAAACAACTCTTTCAGATGAGCCAATATTTGGTGGCTAGTCTTAATATCATCATGTTGGTGCTGGAGCTTATCAAACATCAAGCCTAACATGTGGTACCTGGCTTTGTTATCTTCATCCATCCACTTCTCGAGAGATGCTCTCTGATCAGTGGATGAATGGGCTGGTAAGGTTGGAGGATCCTGTTCTAACACATGAGTCAACTTCTCAAAATCCAAAATAATTTTAAAATTTTGAAGCCAATCCTTGTAGTTGGATCTGGTCAGTCTATGGGGTGTCCAGGATATGGGCTAGTGGGTTGGACGTAGACATCTTCCTATAGAGAGTCAAAGTTTTGGATTAGATTTTGTAACTAGACTTAACCAATTTATTTAGGAATTTTATTTTTAAATAAATTAGGCTCCCACTATCTACTCGAATCCCTACACTCTCTTGGCAGAGATGTAAAAATCTTTACGATTATTGATTTCTAGTGATGATGCGATCCCACCAATTGGCTCACCACCTCACCTAACAGTTATTGGTGATGGGTCAATCGATGAGTGGATAACTCTTGTCCAATGATTCTTTAATCATGGTGCACCCAAAACTGATATCTAATTCATGAAGCTCACCGTATCCAAAATATTGTTCCACTCCTTAGTTAAGTCAGACCCACCATTTGCATGAATTGGATTTCTGATTGGATCCCTCACCATATCCAAAATATTGAGCCCAACCCATCCTCCAATCCATAGCATCCAATGCCTAATAGACATGGTTACGTCTTCTCAGTGTAACTGAACCACTGTATCCAATCGAGAACAATCAACTCCACGAAGGGTCCGCACATCTACAATGGTGAAAGATGTTAGACTTAATATTTTCTTAGAAAGTAATTTAGGTCTCTTTAAACTTGACTTGACTTAATCATAATAATTATGACTAACCTAGTGGCATAGGTTGGCTCGAATTGTTAGCCACCTCAAATCAGAATTGGATCGACACAAATGGTCAAATAAGTGAGATCGATGGAAGGGATATGCCATTAACTCGATAAGGACACATTCAGGTCAAGTAGCTCCCAATTAAAAATCAGTCGATCGTATCTACCAGACTTACCTTAGACATCAAATTATCGAATCAGAACCAATTAGGTTAGCCTACAATCCAAGCCCGAACTATGAAGCCAAATTAGGTCTTGACTTGATCGAGTCACATTTCAATATGATTCGATCTTGACCCAAACTTAATCCTATTAGGCTGGTCAAATATAAGCTTTCTTTGATTCCATCTAACCAACTCTTGATTTGATTTGATCAACCACTAGACCTAATAAAGCTATCCAAGCTCGAACCCAATTTTATGAATATATCTTAGATCTAAAAATTCATAATTTTTAGATCTAATTAATTTCATAATCTTAATTCTTAATTAAGTTTTGGGTTCATGAACAAAATATGTAATAAAATCTTAGGGTTTCAGGATCTAGGGTTTTGCAGAAAAATAAGTTTTAATTTTTTATTAAGAATGAACATGCAATACCTCTACACATCATAAGAACACTCCATCAAATAAGAGGAGAGGGCCTTTAAACCCTACTTTATTCTTATGATCGGACGGCCAAGGTGTTGGGAATATGCACTCTTCCAACATGGATCGACATGGCCGTCGGTGATTAGTCAAGCAATCAAGAAAGTACTTCTTAGAGATCTTTGCGAAAGCATGATCAAATAAATCAAAAAATAGAGAAGAAGAGAAGGATAGATTTTCAAAAGAAAAGAGCTTTTGTTCAGTATATTTCAGCGCACTTACAACCTTGACCTATTTTCAGTATATATACTTTACAAAGGATCAAGTCCAAGCTCATAGAAAACTCTCCAAATCCAAACAATCCACGTACAAAAAATAATAACCCATGAAAATTAAGCCGGTCCAGTTTCAGACTGAGCCGGCTAATCTGTGACTAGGTCAGCTCAGTTCTAGACTGAGCAGATCTAATTATGTACCATACCAACAGCCCAACAATGCTGCTCTTTGTCTGAATTTTTTTTCCGAGACCTAGCCGACCCAGTCCTGGACTGAGCCGATCCAATTTTCAACTGAGTCGGCTCAGTCTCAGAGTGAGCTGGCCCAGTTTCTAAACTTTACTATTGAGATTGATTCTTCTTCCAACTCTTTCCCATCTTCTCATGATCTATTTTCTCATATTTTCAAGATTTGGGAGTGTCACTTCTGAGCTCACATTCTCCACCTTAGTGCTTCCAAGTCCTTGTGAACTCATCTCTTTTCAATAGACCCATCCATGCCGCACATCTCTGAAAGCTATCTCTGGGGAGTACCTTCATGAGTGCATCATACTGATTCTCCTTGGTATGGATCTTCATCAGTTTCACTTCACCTTCCTCCACTAGCTCTTTGATCTTTTGGTACCTCACGTCTATATGCTTTGTGTGCGCATGATAGAATGGGTTCTGTGCCAACAACAGAGCACTCTGACTATCGTTGAATAGTGTAACCTTACTCTGCTCCACCCCCAACTCATCAATCAACCTCCTAAGCCAAAGGGCTTTCTTTGCAGCCTCCGTTATCCCAATGTACTCAACCTCTATGATAAACAAGATCATGATTGGTTGAAGGATTGATCTCTAAGACACTGGCCCACCATATACGTAGAAGAGGTATCCAGTAGTAGACCTCCTTGTATCAAGATCACCAGCATAATTTGCATCAACAAATCCTTTCAGAGGACCTAAACCTTCACACATCTTCACAGATTATTCTCCAAATCCTTCCGGCTGCCCACCAAATACCAAACCATAATCCTTTTCCATGTAGACATCTCAATATCCATTTCAATGCTTTCCAATATTTCCTCCAAGGGTCAGCCATGTATCTACTAACATGTTCACAACATGTGCTATATCTGGTCTACAGCACACCATAGTATATCACACTACCTACAGTATTTGCATAAGAGACTCGTTCCATGTACTCTCTCTCCTCTTCTGATTGGAGGCACTATAATTTGGAGAGAGACATATGGCTCGGTAATGGCGTCTCTACAGGTTTAGCCTTCTTCACTCTAAATCTCTCTAGAACCTTCTGGACATACTTTTTTTGTGTCAAATGGAACACTTCTTTACACCTATCTCTGCAAATCTCCATTCCAAAGATTTTCTCAGTTGGACCCAAATTTTTCACCTCAAATTTAGATGATAATGTTGTTAGATACGTGTGCCCTAGAAGCCAGAATTGGCTAACATTTGTTATACACTTCTAAGAACAAAATTATAATTTTAACTATAAATAATAAAATGGATTATTTTCTATTATAATATGTATTTAGTGTCTGTGATACATTCCTTGAGTTAATGGCAATGATAATTCTTATTTTCAAAAGTTAAAAATTTAAGACATGAATTTTTATTATTAACTCATAAAATGCTTCTGACCATAGGATCATTATAAGGATGGTGATTGATCCAAAAGATTGGTGTATAATTGCTTCTGTATGGTAGATGAGTCTTGAGTCTACGGTGTAGAGATACCAGAGCGAGAGTATAGATACTCATTAGAGAATGAGGGCACTGAGCGTGACCACCTTGAGCAGTCATTAAAAAGTCTACCTTCTCATCAATGACTGGCTCAAAGCTGTAATTATGTGTCTGGTTCTTTGACCTGAGGTGCATCGATAGTTCACCTTGAGGGTGTTATAGTTTGACTACACCATAATTCGGTCTCCTAGCCACTCAGAATCCTGAGGTGCGTGTTGGCTATAGCATGTTCATTATAGGAATTAGATTGCACCAAGAGAAAATCTAACTACCTCGATAGATGAGGAGTAGCCCTATGATGATCACAAGAATCAAGTCGATAAGCCCATGACCATGGCAGAGTGAAATAACAGAAAGAGTTTCTATTAAGGTTTTCACATTAGACTTGAATCAAATGATTAATCATATGATGGATATTAGGGTTTGATGAGCTCACCTTAACCCTAATTCGATTGAAGTCAAGATAGAAGAACTTGACCACATAGGTAACTGCACTGAGAGATTTATTTTCAATTTTGATGGGTTGCCATCATATGCTGCTAGGTGTCACTGATGGATTTTGAGAGTAATTAGAATGATTTAGATGATCAATCATACTAGTTGTCTAAATCAAAAATATTATGATCCATCGAAAGGTGTTTTCGATGATGTCGATGATAGAGATCGTGACATATCTGATTACCATACAAAACTAAACCTAACTGGGTTACACAAACAAGTGTTTGGATTTGGATATCATCAATTGGACCAACCATGTCAATTGATTTGAATTAGATTTAATTAGGTTCAAGAAAATCATGCTAGCACACGATTGAGCCTAATATTCTCCATTAATTATCATTAAAAGTTGTCTTGACCGAGCCAAATATATTTGGACTCACGTAGGTACCTTTACTTGGTCTAACTAGAGCTTGTCTAGGTCAGAAAAGGATTATCTTAATTTATGAGATAAATTTGAGACAACAGCTATCATTTTTCATTATCTGTTAAATCTTGTCTTTTGACTTTGGTCAAACGTTGACCTTTGACACTTAGACATCTGCCCATGTGTCAAATCATAATAGAAGAAAATATTTGGACTAGTCCACCTACTGAAAGGTAGGAGGATAAGGGGCGCATGCCTAGGGAGGCATGCGCCCATGGATTGTGATGCCTGGAGTCCCAAATAGATGGGACTCCAGGTTGCTTTGGAGTTTCTATCTAAGTGGTGCCAAAGACTAGACTTTGATCGGTCTTGACACTATCTAAGGATGATTCAGAGGGGCTCTCATCTAATTGGATCAAGTGATATCATCCCATCAATCAGATTTAGATCTGATTGCATGAAGCGACGTGATTGATCGCGATGGTGTGGCACTGCATAGCGCAGTAGGATCTATATAAACCCTGTCTGCACCTAGAATTTAGATCTCTAGCCCATTGCCCATGCCACAATGCTGCTCCTCTCCCTCCTCTAAGCCATCTTTAGGTCCTCTCTCTCCTATCCACACCCAAGGACCTTTGGGCTTTAGTTTGGTGCGATCCAAGCAAGAGAAAGGCGACGAGAAAGGAAGAAGGCAGCACTACTGCAAGAGACGACATCCGAAGATCCTCCAAATCAGATCCAGATTTGATATTTGAAGAAGTGATAAAAAAAAAAGATGATCTTCAGATCTTATCCGAGTGGATACTAGTAGAGGCTAGGCACTTACGTGGCTAGATTCAGAACCTCGGGAAGGCATCAGGATCATCACAGGATAATCTGATTACCCACTACAAGATAAAATTAATTTAGATTTAATTTATCCTTTATTTTTCTTTTATTTTCTTTTATTAGATCAATAATATCAAATCTAAAAAGTCTCAGATCTGATCTAGATCCAAGAGAAAAATTTTTGAAATATCTCTCTTGATCCAATCAGATCTGAATAAACCTGACCCGAAAAATAGGATTTTTTCTTCAATTGGTATCAGAGCTAGGTTATATTAGATCTAATTTTAATTTATTTTGATCTAATAATTACATGATTTTAGAGGTCACATGAGACGTGATTAGATCTAAAATCAAAAAATTAAAAATTAAATAATTTAGATCTAAGTTATACAAGATGCATGACTAGTTGTAGAATAGAGTTATTATCTTGCATGATCATAATTTAATTTGATTAGTTATAATTTTTAGATCTATTTATTTACTATTTTTTGATATTATAAATATTATAATAATATCTAAAAAATAGAAATTAAAGTTATTTAACTTTTGTTCATATGAGATATGATGAATGTATGTCTAGACTAGTTGTAGAATAGTTCTACATAATTATCTAAAATAGAATTTATTTTGATATAATCAATTTAAATTTATTTTTTTAGATAATTATGAGATAATTTAGATATGAAAACATGCATGACATAATACATGAAGATGTATGCAAAACATATTTAAAGTTAGATTAATTTTCTATATGAGATATATGATGCAGATCTAACTAGTTTTGTAGTTTTCATATTTTTGATTAAGGCATTCCTCTTGGCCGTTCGGTCATAAGAACAAAATAAGATTTAAATGCCCTCTCCTTCCATTCGATGGGGTGTTCTTATGATGTGTAGGGGTGCTGCACGTTCATCCTTAATCAGAAATCTAAAACTTATTTTCTGCAAAACCCTAGATCCTGAAATTCTAGGATTTTATTTACATGTTTTGTTTGTGAACCCTAAACTTAATTAAAAATTAAGATTATAAAATATGTTAAGTCTAAAAATTAAGATATTTTAGATTTAAGACATATTCATAAAATTGGGTTCGAACTTTGGGTAGCTCAATTAGGTTTAGCGGTTGATCAAACTAAATCAAGAGTTGGTTAGATAGAATCAAGAGTGCTTAAATTGACCAGCCTAATAAGATTAAGTCTGGGTCAAGATCGAATCACAAAAGTGATCGATCAAGCTAAGACCTAATTAGGCTCAGTAGTTAGAGTCTGAATTGTAGGCTAACCTAATTAGTTCTGGCTCAATAATTTGGTATCTAAGGTAAGTCTAACAAATACGATCGATCGATTTTTAATTGGGAGCTAATCGATTCGAATGCATTCTTATTGAATTAATGGCATATCCCTTCTACCGGTCTCACTTACCTGACCATATTTGTCGACCCAGTCCTGATCTAAGGTGGCTAACAATCCAAACTAACCCATGCCACTAGGTTAGTCATAATTGTTATGGCTATTGTAAGTCAAGTTTAAAGAGACCTAAAGCAAATCTTTCTAAGAAAAGATTAAGTCTAAGATCCTCCATCATTGTAGATATGTGGGCCCTTTTCGATGTTGATTATTCTCAACTGATTATAGTGGTTCAGTTGCACCGAAAATATGTAACCATGTCTATTAGGTATTGGATGCTACGGGCTAGAGGATAAATTGGGCTCAATATTTTGGATACGGTGAGAGACCCAATTAGAAATCCAATCTATGCAAATGGTGGGTCTGACTTAACTAAGGAGTGGATCAATATTTCGAGCATGGTGAGATTCATGAATTAGAGACCAAGTTTGAGTGCACCATAATTAGAAAATCATTAGACAAGAGTTGTCCACTCATTGGCTAACCCATCACCAATAATTGTTAGGTGAGATGATGAGTCCGTTGGTGGAACTGCACCATCCATTAGAAATCTATAATCATGGAGATTTTTGCATCTCTACAGAGGGAGAGTAGGGATCCGAGAAAATAGTGGGATAATTTGTTTAAAAATTAAACTCGTATGTCAAGTCTTAATTACAATATCTAACTAGAAACTTTGACTCTCTACAGAAAAATGTCTACATCCAATCCACTAGCACGTATCCTAGACACCCATAGACTGACCGGATCCAATTACAAGGATTGGC
Source organism: Cocos nucifera (assembly GCA_006176705.1). Lineage (NCBI taxonomy): Eukaryota > Viridiplantae > Streptophyta > Magnoliopsida > Arecales > Arecaceae > Cocos > Cocos nucifera. Next base: position 480,148 of record QRFJ01000232.1, on the reverse strand, counting down.
TCCAAAACTTCAAAATCATTTTGGGTTTCGAGAAGTTAACTCATGTATTGGATCAGGACCCCCCACCTAATCAACTTATCCATCCACTGAATAGAGAGCGTCTCTTGACTAGTGGATGGACGAAGATAACAAGGCCAAACACTACATGTTGGACTCGATGTCTTATGAGCTTCAGCGCCAACATGAAGATATCAAGACTGCCTATCAAATGTTGGCTCACCTACAAGAGATGTTTGATGAGTAGAGTCATGCAACCAAATATCATGTCACTAAAGGACTATTCAAGGCTAAAATGCATGATGGGCAGTCAGTCCAAGATCATTATCTGATGATGATCAAGGACTTCAAAAAAGCTTGAGAAGTTTGAAGTGAAGTTGGACCTGGATCTACAGAATGATATAATTCTGCAATCCTTGACTGATACATATGGATAGTTCATCATAAACTACCAATTGCATAAACTTCAAAATACTCTGGCCAAGCTTATGAACATGTTGGTTACTGCTGAGCTTTCAATAAAAGGTTTTAAAGGCTCGGTATTTGCTATGGAATGAACTTCTTCCAAGAGAAAGTCTTTTGGAAAGAAGAAGTCTATGAAAAAGTAGAAGGTGGAAGGAAGGAAAGAAAAAAGAAGGCAGAGCCGAAGAAGAAGGCTGTTGATAAAGAAAAATATTTTCATTGCAACACTGATGGCCACTAGAAGTGGAACTGGCCTTCATACCTAGCCACCCTGAAGAATAAGAAGGAGGCAGGTCCTTCTGGAGGTATGCTCATTATTGAATCTTACCTTACAATTTCTTCTACATCTAGTTGGATGCTTGACTCTAGTTCTAGTGCTCATTTGTGCACTTTCATGCAGAGTCTTAAGGATAGCAGAAAGCTGAGGGACGGTGAGATGATCCTACGTATTGAAAATGGAGCAAGAATTGCTGCTGTGGCCGTGGGAACCTATCCTCTTCAACTACCATCTGCTTTAGATTTAGTACTTAGGGATTGTTATTATGTGCCTACAGCAAGTAAGAATTTGATTTCTATTTCATGTTTAGCATAAGAAGGCTATGTAATTAGTTTTCTTAAGGACCATTGTAACATTCTTTATGAAAGAAATAAAATTGCAAGTGGTTCCTTATTAACGGTCTTTACCAGTTACATATTGATGTATTTATTTTTAATATCGAGCAAAATGTGAATGCCATAAAACCAAAATGACCTAGGGATAGTCCAAATGATAGGTATCTATGGCTCCTTAGACTAGGTCATATAGCAAAAGATAGGATTAACTAATTAGAGAAAATTGGGCTATTGAGTCCATTGACTTCTGAGTCATATCTAATTTGTGAATCATGTCTTCATGGCAAAATGACTAAACTTCCTTTTGTAGGACATAGAGAAAGAGCCACGGATTTACTTGCCCTAGTACATATTGATGTGTGTGGCCCATTTGATGTGCTAGCTAGAGGCAATTTTGTCTACTTCATAATCTTTACCGATGATTTGTCTAGGTATGGATATATGTATCTTATGAGACACAAGTCTGAAGCTTTTGAAAAATTTAAAAAATTTAGACATGAAGTAGAAAAGCAAACTGAAAAATTCATTAAGGTTCTTCGATCAGATCGAGGAGATGAATACCTTAGTCGAAAATTTTTGGACTATTTCAAGTAGAATGGCATAGTCAATAGACTCCACCTGGAACACCTCAACTCAACGGGATTTTAGAATGGAGAAATTGGATCCTATTAGATATAGTTCGATCCATGATGAGCTTCACAGATCTTCTTGATTTTCTTTGGAGACATAGTTTGTTAACTGCTATATATTTACTGAATAAGGTTCCTTCTAAAACCGTTCCTATCACACCGTATGAGATATGGCATCGTAAGAAATCAAGTCTGAGTCATCTCAGAATTTGGGGTTGTCCGGCTCATATCAAAAGACAACAAGCGAACAAGTTAGACTTTAGATCCTTTAGAGCTCGATTCGTAGGATATCCTAACGAAGCATTAGGATATTATTTCTACATTCCAAAAGATCATAATGTGATTGTGAGTGCATGCCATCTTTCTTAAAAAATAGTTTATTCAAAATGACGGTATTAAAAAGCAGATCAAGCTAGAGGAGAAAGTCTCCCAAAAGCAAAGAGTTAAGGATCATTTGGAACCAAATCAGGTTGAGCCAATACAATCACTACCTCCTCCACCTCAAAGATCGAAAAAAATTTTTCATCCCCCTAAGAGATACTTAGGTACTATTTTAGAGGAAGTAGAGGAAATGTTCCTCGTAAGTAATGAAGTTCATGGTAATGATCCCAAAATCCATAACGAGACGATATCAGATATCGACTCCAAGTTAGAGGCAATGAAGTCAGAAATTGACTCGATGCACTCAAACCCAGTCTGGACCTTGGTAGATCCATCAGAAGATATAGTGCCTATTGGGTGTAAATGGATCTACAAGAGAAGGATTGGTGCAGATGGAAATGTAGAGACATTCAAAGCCAGATTAGTGGCAAAAGATTATAGTTAGCATGAAGGCATTGACTATCAAAATATCTTTTCGTCAGTAGCCATGCTTAAATTTATTCGCACATTGCTTACTGTTGCAGTCTATTTCGATTATGAAATATGGAAAATGAAGGTGAAAACAGTATTCTTAAATGGATATCTTGAGAAAGATATCTATATGGAACAGCTGCTGGATTTTATATCCAGTGATATTGATCACGAAGTATGCAAGCTGCAAAGGTCCATATATGGACTTAAGCAAGCATCTCGGAGCTGGAATACTCGTTTTAAGGATGTGATCAAATTATTCAATTTCATCAAGAACAAGGAGGAATCATGTATTTTCAGAAAGATCAGTGGGAGCGCTATTGTCTTCCTCGTATTGTACGTGGGTGATATCCTCATTGGGAATGATATTCCTATGTTGACCATGGTTAAAATGTGGTTATCTAAGGAATTCTCCATGAAAGACCTAGGAGAAGCATCCTTCATTCTTGGAATCAAAGTCTATAGAAATAGACCCAATAGGATGCTTGGTCTTTCACAGAAGAAGTACATAGAGGAGTTGCTAAAGAGATTTAGCATGGAAAACTCTAAGAGGAATTTGGTACCCTTCAGATATGGCATTCATCTCTCCAAGAAGATGTACCCCAGCACACCTAAGGAGATAGAACGCATGAGCAAAATTCCTTATGCTTCTGCAATAGGGAGCCTCATGTATGCCATGTTATGTACACGACTTGATATAGCCCATGGTGTGAGTGTCATGAGTAGATATTGAAGGGAAATCCTGATTTCCCAGATCAGGTTCGTTCAGATCTGATCAGATCAAGAGATATATTTCAAAATTTTTTTCTCTTGATCCCAATCAGATCTTGATGTGTTTCAGATCTGTTCACCAAACATTTTAGAACTATGGCTCTGATACCAGTTGAAGGGAAATCAGGATTTTCCTTCAGATATCAGTCGAATCCAGGTGAAGAACACTAGACTTCTATGAAATGTATCCTTAAGTACTTAAGAAGAACTAAGGATATGTTCTTGATTTTTGGTAATGAAAAACTCCAAGTCTAGGGGTATACAGACTCAGATTTTATGTCCGATATAGATGATCAAAAGTTGACATCTGGAAATCTATTTATGTGTAATGGTGGTGCTATCGATTGAAAGAGTTTCAAATAGATAGTAATAGTAGATTCCACCATGGAAGCAGAATACATCGCTGTGTCAGAAGCTGTGAAGGAGGCAATTTGGTGCAAGAAGTTTGCTGCAGAAATCAGAGTGATGCCATCAGATGCCATTCCTCTACACTGCAACAATAATGATGCCATAGCCCTTACTAATGAGCAAGGTCTAACCAAAAATCCAAACACATCGAGTGGCGATACCACCTCATCCATGATTACCTCGAGAAGAGATACATCGAGATCAAGAGAGTTGACTCTATAGATAATGCGACAGACCCACTTATAAAGTCATTGGGCCAGCGGAAGATCGAAGCCCACGTTGAGAAGATGGGACTTAAATTTGTAGCCAATTGGCTTTAGGTCAAGTCGGAGTTTGTTAGATATGTGTGCCCTAGAAGCCAGAATTGGCTAACATTTTTTATACACTTCTAAGGACAAAATTATAATTTTGACTATAAATAATAAAATAAGTTATTTTCTATCACAATGTGTATTTAGTGTCTGTGATACATCGCTTGAGTTAATGGTAATGATAATTCTTATTTTCAATAGTTGAAAATTTAAAACATGAATTTTCATTATTAACTCATAAAATGATTCCGACCGTAGGATCATCATGAGGATGGTGATTGATCCAAAAAGTTGGTGTATAATCATTTCTTTATAGTCGATGAGTCTTGAGTCTACGGTGTAAAGACACCGGAGCGAGTGTATAGATACTCATTAGAGAACGAGGGTACTGAGCATGACCACCTTGAGCAGTATTAGGAAGTCTATCTTCTCATCGATGATTGGCTCGAAGCTATAGTTGTGTGTCTGGTTCTTTGACCTCTGCCAAGGCTTTTCTTAGACACCATCAGAAATGATCGGGTAAGTGGACTATCAATTAAAAACCACCGATCTGAAAATGCCAGACTTACCTTAGATATCAATCAATTTATTAATTTTGATTTGATCTGCCTAAAGACTCGAGCTCGACCACTGAGCCATGATCAATATCCATTTGTTAGATGTATGAACTTTGATCAACTATAACTATTGAATTGATCTATAGAAAAAAAATGATCTAATCCTAATTAACTATTAATTAGGTTTGATTAATTTCTTAACTTAGTCCATATTTAATCTAACCCTAGGTCTAATCCAATTTAAGGACCTGATCAAAGCTAACCCATTATCCTTTAACCCATATTTTATGAAATTATCTTAGGATCTTTAAATCACTAACCTAGATCCTAAACAATCACTTAATTCTCAATTAAGTTTAAAGCTTATGGGTTTGGATTTATGGAACCTCAAAACTAATTTTTTGATTTGATCATTTGAAATATTTTCAAATTATAAATAGTTTACATTGAATCATATTCAATACATGGTTTTAGATCTGATTTATTTGAATATTTAGATCACGTCCTTTGGTTTTGAATCTAGGATTTTGTAGAAAGTAAGTTCTCAATTTAAATTCTATAAAATAAATATGTTATACATATATATTCTAGATTTAAAATAAAAAATATATATCAACATATGCAACAAGAGGATCTAGATCTAAATATAAAATACATCACATGGATTAGATCATAAACCATTTAAATTTAGATTTAAAATCTAAAAATAAATCATAAATTATTTTAGATCTCATCTAATATATTTTTGATTTATTTAGGTCAGCACATACTAGGATAACTTCTCCACTATAAAGGATAAATCTTACAGTAGAATAATCTTATAATCAGTATGTTCGATTCGATATTATTTAGATCTAATCTAAATAATCTAAAATAAATTTAACATCTATTTATTTTAGATTTAAAATTAAAAAAAATTATAAAATTATTTAGATCATATATAACTTATTCATAAGTCAAAAATAGATCAGCACATACTAGGACAACCTCTCTACTGTAAGGGATAAACCTTACAGCAGGACAACCTTATAATCAGTATGTGTGATCTATATAATTTTTATTTTCAGATTTATCTCAATGCAAATATGATCATGTTATAATAGAACCTAGATGCTCTGATACCATTATTAGAAATATGTAGGATTTCATGTTTGAATTTTAAAATATTTTAGAAAAAATTATAGCGGAAAATATAGATTAAACTATTTAATCTACAAAAGCATATAATCTAATTACTAAACCCTACATCTAAGACCTATAATATGTTACAATGTATACATAAATTTAAAAATAAATATTTTAGTATTGATCAAATCAATATCCTAGATCTAGAATAGTTCTAGATCTAGACCCTAGATCGCATTAAGGTAAGAGAAAAGATCAAATCTCTTACTTTTGCAAGGGTCGAGAACTCTGTGGTTAATTTTTGTTGTTGTCTTTGGAGCCGCACACATGTCCGACCTCTATAGAAAGTTCACACGAGGCTGCAACATAAATCGGAGGTTCATCGAATGAAGATCCGCTCGAAGTACTATCTTCTTGTAGATCTTTCCTGACGCTTAATCTAAAAAATTATTCTTCTAATCTCTTGGATGCTCCAAGAGATAAAAAATAAGAGGAAGAATAAGAAAGAAATCTAACCCTTCGATCTTACAAAAATCAAAAATAAAATAAAAAAAAAATCCTAACAGAAGATAGATCTTCTCTTTTAGGATATCAATGATTGATGTCCTGAAAACATCTCTATGTTAGGATTAGAGGAGATCTTCTCCTCTAATTTTTTTTTCATATTTCTAGATATATTATTATCTAATTTTTCTCATAAAAAAATCTTAAAAATAAATAGAGAAGAAGGATTCTCAAAGAAATCCTAAGAGAAGACCTTTCTTCTTTTCTTCTTCTCTCATCAGGACATGATTAGATCATGTCCAAAAAAAAAAAAAGACATCATGCCCCAACAACTTGGAGTACTCATCCCCACATCCTCTTCCTTTCTCTCTCTTAGATTTTTATTATATAAAAATATATAAAAGAAATAAGAGAAAAATACTTAAAAGAAAAAATAAAGAGAAGACAATCTTCTCTTACCTTTGTCCCTTCAAGACATCAATATTTGATGTCCAAATGAAAGCTTCTTCCTCCAAGATAATTGGCACTCAAAACCCAACGCCCTCTCTCCTTTTTCTTCTCCTTTTTTTGGTCAAAATCCCAAAATTTTTTGATGCTCCAACAAAAGAATAGGAGGCATCCCATGATAATAGGAAGACTAGGTCAAATGATCGAGTCAAACTAGGAAACTAGGAGGAAATTTGGGGGCGTCCAACTCTTGGATGCCTCCCCAAATTTTTTGTGCTTGGAGAACATAAAAGCATTACACAAAAAGAGAAGACAAAGGGTGACATAATAACATATGGGGCATGGGTTGATTTCTATGGAGAGAAGAGAAGAGTTTTAACAAATTAAAACTCTTACTAAGTTTGACTCGTTCAAACTAACATCCAAATAAGACTAAGTCAAATTTGTATCCATAGGATGTGGGGCATGGGAAATCAATCTTAGGTGTGGAAAATTCAGGAAAAAATCTGGAAACAAAAAAAGTTGGGCATGGTCTCAAAGGTGGCACAAGGAAGGAGTGAGAACCCCAGTCCAACTGGGACTCTTCTTATTTGACTAGGTCAAAACTATTTTGAACCTAATTCAAACTAGATTAAATTCAACCTAACTAAGGATGATCCTAGTCAAATTAGAAGTCTAATTAAATTAGATTAACTTATATTTAATTCTAATTTAAATCCTAACTTCATTAAGAATTAGGTGCACTTAAGTCTTAGTCGAATAGGGACCTATTCTTCCTTGCAATTGGCTTATCCAACAAACCAATTAGACTTAATTCAATTAAGTCCAAACTAATTCTAATTGAATCTAATTTAATTAAACTTGATCTCAACCTGATTATTCAATCAAATTGAGCTAATTAGCAATCTAATTGCTTATCAATCCTCCTCCAGCACTTGCATTAGGTCAAACATCAATCATATTGATAGTTTGACCTTAAAACAATTCTCAATCGTTGATTAACCATCTGATTAGATTATAATTTCTTATGTATGTGATTCCATAGGTTCGAACCTAAGTCGATAATATAGAAACCAATTTCTGTACCAATTGAAGTGACCCTCAAGCAATGATTTCCGACGTCTGGATAGGTCGAATGTATGCAAAGCAACATTCTTAGAATCCTGATCTATGGTTACCGTATAATTCATCCCTTTAACCAATAATGTTCAAGATGACTTCGAGTACACTGTCAACACTCATACAAGTCATCTCTATTATATCTCAAAATTTTGCAAATCCCATGACTCCTCACGAGGATTACCCAGTGAAGGAAAATCCTGATTTCCCGGTCCAGGTTCGTTCAGATATGATCAGATCAAGAGATATATTTCAAAAATTTTTTCTTGGATTTGTATCATATCTGAGATGTTTCAAATCTAATTCTTATTATTTTAATGATTAAAATAAATTTAAATAAATTAAATCAAATTTAACTTACCTTGAATCGGGTAATCCTATTACCCGTTGATGATCCTGTATGCAGCGGAAGGTTCTGGATCTAGCCACGCAAGTGCCTGGCCTCTACCAGTATCCACTCGGGCTAGATCTGGAGATCCTCTTTTTTTCTATCACATCTCCAAAAATCAGATCTGGAACTGATATGGAGGATCTTCAAAACTCCTTTTGAAGATCAGCAGTCGTCCTATGCAGCAGTGCAGCCTTCTTGCTTTAACTCGCCTTTCTTTGATCTGGATCGCACCAACCAAGGTCCAAAATACCTTTTGGACGTGGAGAGCAAGGAGAGAAGGTGGTTTTGCATGGAGGAAGAGGAGAGAGACAGCCTTGGGGCATGGGGAATTATGATTTAATCATAATCTAAGTTGGGCGTAGCATCTTATTTATAGACTGACTATGATCCAACTTCTCTTCTTCTCAACCAATCACAACTCTTTGTGAAATCAGATCTAAATCTGATTGGTGGGAATAGAGTCCTTGGATTCCTCCTTAGAGGGTGCCTAAGACCAGTCAAAGTTGGTTCTTAGGAGAACTCTAATTGGAATCCAAAAAGGAGATGGAGTCCTTGTCCAACAAGGACTCCTAGGCGCCTCCAACTTGGGCACACGCCTAGGGTGGCGTGCGCCCTCCTCCTTGCCAGGTTCTGGCAGGGGGACAAGCCCCCACCAGCTCTCCAATAGGTGCATGACATGTGGTCAAAAGTCAAAGTGTCAATGGTCAACATTTGACCAGTCAAAGGTAGACTTTTGACCAAAGTCAAAGAACAAGAAATGGCAGGTGACCAAAAATGGCAGGTAATGTCTTACAAAATAAGACAACCTTTTCTGACTTGGACAACCTCCAGTCAGACCATATGAAGGCCTCTGATTGAGCACAAACTCCTTTGGCTCAGTCAGGACAACTTATTTATGATAGTAAAAGAAGAACGTTAGGTTCAATCGAGTGCTAGCACGATTTTCCTTGAACCTAATTGAATCTCATTCAGATCAATTGAACTGGATCAGTTCAATTGATGATCACCAGATTCAAACCCTTATTTGTGTGACCCAGTTAGGTTCAGTTCTGTATGGTAATGGGATATGTCATGATCTCTATCATCGACATCATCGAAACTCCTTTCGATGGATCAGAACTCTTCTGATTCGAACAGCTAGAATGATCGATCATCTAAATCATTCTAATTGCTCCCAAAATCCACCAGTGACACCTAGCAGTATATGGTGGCAACCCATCAGAGCTGAATGCGAACCTCTTGGTGCAGCTACCTGTGTGATTAAGTTCTTCTATCTTGAGCCCCGATCAGATTAGGGTTAAGGTGAACTCGTCAAACCCTAGTTCTCTGTCATATGATGTAATCATTCGATTCGAGTCCAATGTGAAAATCTAAATAGAAACTCTTTCTATTATTTCACTCTGCCATGGCCATGGACTTCTGGACTTGATTCTCATGATTCATCATAGGGCTGCTCCTCTACCACCGAGGTAGATAGATTCCATCTTGATGCAATCCAGTTCCTACAATGAACATGCTATAGCCAACATACACCTCAGGGTTCCATATGGCTAGGAGACCGAGTAATGGTGTAGTCAAACTATAACACCCTCAAGGTGAACTGCCGATGCACCTCAGGTCAAAGAACCAGACACACTACTGCAGCATCGAGTCAGTCATTGACGAGAAGGTAGACTTCCCTAATGACTACTCGAGGTGGTCACGCTCAGTGCCCTCATTCTCTAACGAGTACCTGTACTCTCGCTCTTCGGTGTCTCCACACCGTAGACTCAAGACTCATCTACTAAAGAGAAGCGATTGTACACCAACCTTCCGGATCAATCACCATCCTCGTGATGATCCTATGGTCGGGAGCATTTTATGAGTTAATAATGATTATTCATGTCTTAAATTTTCAACTCTTGAAAATATGAATTATCATTACCATTAACTCAAAGGATGTATCACAGACACTAAATACACATATGTGATAGAAAATAACCCATTTTATTGATTTTAGTCAAAATTATAATTTTGCCCCTAGAAGTGTATTACAAGTGTCAGCCAATTCTGGCTTCTAGGGCACATATATCTAACAATCTCCCACTTGTCCTAAAGCCAATTGGCTACAAGTCTAAGTCCCATCTTCTCAAGGTGGGCTTCGATCTTCTGCTGGCCCAACGGCTTTGTAAGTGGGTCTGCCACATTATCTGTGGAGTTGACTCTCTTGACCTCGACGTAACCCTTCTCGAGGTAATCGCGGATGAGGTGGTATCGCCGCTCAATGTGCTTGGATTTCTGGTGAGACCTCGGCTCCTTAGCAAGGGCTATGGCGCCATTGTTGTCGCAGTATAGAGGAATGGCATCTGATGGCATTACTCCAATTTCTGCAGCAAACTTCTTGTACCAGAATGCTTCCTTCGCAGCCTCTGATGCAGCGATATATTCTGCTTCCATGGTGGAATCTGCTATCACCGTTTGCTTGGAACTCTTCCAGCTGACAGCACCACCATTGCACACAAACAGACTCCCAGATGTCGACTTTCGATCATCTATATCGGACATGAAATCCGAGTCTGTGTATCCCTGGACTTGGAGTTCTCCATTACCAAAGACCAACATCATATCCTTAGTTCTTCTCAAGTACTTAAGGATACATTTCACAGAAGTCCAGTGTTCTTCACCTGGATTTGACTGATATCTGCTTGTGACACTCACAGCATGGGCTATATCAGGTCGTGTACATAGCATGGCATACATGAGGCTCCCTATTGCAGAAGCATAAGGGATCTTGCTCATGCATTCTATTTCCTCAGGTGTGCTAGGGCACATCTTCTTGGAAAGATGAATACCATGTCTGAAGGGTATTAATCCCCTCTTAGAGTTTTCCATACTAAACCTCTTTAGTACTTCCTCTATGTACATCTTCTGTGAAAGTCCTAGCATCCTATTCGGTCTATCCCTATAGACCTTAATTCCTAGAATAAAGGATGCTTCACCTAGGTCTTTCATGGAGAATTCCTTGGACAACCATATTTTGACTGTTGTCAACATGGGAATATCATTCCCAATAAGGAGGATGTCATCCACGTACAATACGAGGAAGACAACAGCGCTCCCACTGACCTTTTTGAAAACACATGGTTCCTCTTCATTTTTGATGAAACCAAACTTTTTGATCACATCATTGAAATGAGTGTTCCAGCTCCGAGATGCTTGCTTAAGTCCATATATGGACCTTTGCAGCTTGCAAACCTTGTGATCAGTATCACTGGATGTGAAACCTAGCGGCTGTTCCATATAGATATCTTCCTCAAGATATCCATTTAAGAATGCCGTTTTCACGTCCATTTGCCATATTTCATAATCGAAATAGGCTGCAACGGCAAGCAATGTGCGGATGGATTTTAGCATAGCCACTGGGAGAAAAGGTATCCTGATAGTCAATGCCTTCGCGTTGACTATAACCTTTTGCCACTAGTCTAGCCTTGAATGTCTCCACATTTCCATCTGCACCAATCTTTCTCTTGAAGATCCATTTACACCCAATAGGTACTATACCTTCTGGTGGATCTACCAAGGTCCAGACTTGGTTTGAGTGCATCGAGTCAATTTCTGACTGCATTGCCTCTAGCCATTTCTCGGAGTCGATATCTGATATCGCCTCATTAGGTTTTGGGATCATCACCATGAGCACCATTACCTACGAGGAACATTTTCTCTACTTCCTCTGAAATAATACCTAAGTATCTTTCAGGGGATGGAAAACTCTTTTCGATCTACGAGGTGGAGGAGGTAGTGTTCTTATTGGCTCAACCTGATTTGGTTCCAATTGGTCCTTAGCTCGTTGTACTTGTGAGACTTTCTCATCAAGCTTAATCTGCTTTCCAATGCCGCTATCTTGAATAAACTATTTTTCAAGAAAGATGGCATGTCGACTCACAATCACATTGTGGTCTTCTGGAATGTAGAAATAGTATCCTAATGACTCTTTAGGATATCCTATGAATCGAGCTCTGAAGGACCTAAACTCTAACTTGTCCGCTTGTTGTCTTTTGACATGAGCCGGACAACCCCAAATTCTGAGATGACTCAGACTTGGTTTCTTACCGTGCCATATCTCATACGGTGTGGTAGGAACGGTTTTAGAGGGAACCCTATTCAGTAGATAAATTGAAGTTAACAATGAAGTGTCCCCAAAGAAAATCAGGGAGGTCTGTGAAGCTCATCATGGATCGAACCATATCCAATAGAGTCCGATTTCTCCATTCTGAAACCCCGTTGAGTTGAGGTGTTCCTGGTGGAGTCCATTGAGAGACTATGCCATTTTTCCTTGAGATAGTCTAGGAATTTCTCGGCTAAGGTATTCACCTCCTCGATCTGATCGAAGAACCTTAATGGGTTTTTCAGTTTGTTTTTCTACTTCATGTCTGAATTCTTTGAACTTTTCAAAAGCTTCAGACTTGTGTCTCATAAGATACACATACCCATACCTAGACAGATCATCGATAAAGGTAATGAAGTAGACAAAATTGCCTCTAGCCGGCACATCAAATGGGCCGCACACATCAGTATGTACTAGGGCAAGGAGATCTGTGGCCCTTCTCCCCATGTCCAACAAAAGGGAGTTTAGTCATTTTGCCTTGAAGACAAGATTCACAAGTTGGATATGACTCGAAAGTCAATGGACTCAATAGCCCATTTTTCTCCAATTTGTTGATCCTATCTTCTGCTATATGACCTAATCTCAGGTGCCATAGATATCTATCATTTGGACTATCCCTAGGTCGTTTGGCATTCACGTTTTGCTCGATAGTTAGAATAGGTACATCAATATGTAGCTGATAAAGACCATTAATAAGGAAACCATTTGCAATTTTATTTCTTTCATAAAGAATGTTACAATGGTCCTTAAAGAAGGTAATCACATAGCCTTCTATGTGCTAAGCATGAAACAGAAATCAAATTCCTGCTAGCTGCAGGCACATAATAACAGTCTTTCAAAACTAAGTCTAAACCAGATGGTAATCGAAGAGGGTATGTTCCCATGGCTACTGCAGCAACTCTTGCTCCATTACCGATGCGTAGGATCATGTCTCCATCCCTCAGCCTCCTGCTATCCTCAAGACCCTGCATGGAAGTGCACAGATGAGCACTAGAACCAGAGTCAAGCACCCAACTGGATGCAGAAGAAACCGTAAGGTTAGACTCAATAACGAGCATACCTCCAGAAGGACCTTCCTTCTTGTTCTTCAGGGTGGCCAGGTAAGTAGGGCAGTTCCGCTTCCAATGGCCGTCGCTGTTGCAATGGAAACACTTTCCTTTGACATCGGCCTTTTTTCTTCGGCTCTGCCTTCTTCTTCTTTGTTCCTTCCACCTTCTGCTTTTTCACAGACTTCTTTTTCTTTCCATAAGACTTTCTTTTGGAAGAAGTCCATTCCATAGCAAGAACTGAGCCTTTAGAACCTTTCATAGAAAGCTCAGCGGTAACCAGCATATTCATTAATTCGGCCAAGGAATTTTGAAGTTTATGCATGTGGTAATTCATGATGAATTGCCCATATGCATCAGTCAAGGATTGCAGAATAATATCATTCTGCAGATCCAAGTCCTAACTTCACACCGAGCTTCTCAAGCTCTTCCAATGTCCTTGATCATTCATCAGACAGTGATCTTGGACTGACTGCCCATCACGCATCTTAGCCTTAAAAAGTCATTTCGTGACTTGATACTTGGCTGCGCGACTCTGTTCACCAAACATCTCCTGCAGGTGAGCCAACATTTGGCGAGCAGTCCCGATATCTTCATGTTGGTGCTGGAGCTCATCAGACATCGAGCCCAACATGTAATATCTGGCCTTATTATCTTCGTCTATCCATTTTTCCAGAGACGCTCTCTGTTCAGTGGATGGACGGCTGGTAAGGTGGGAGGGTCCTGGTCCAATACATGGGTTAACTTCTCGAAACCCAAAATAATTTTGTAGTTCCTGAGCCAATCTTTATAATTGGGTCCGGTCAGTCTATGTGTGTCCAGGATACGTGCCAATGGGTTGGATGCAGACATATTCCTGTAGAGAGTCAAAGATTCTAGTTAGATACTGTAATTTTGACTTGACCAATTTATTTAGAAATTTTATTTTTAAATAAATTAGCTTCCACTATTTTCTCGGATCCCTACACTCCCTCTGTAGAGATGCAAAAATCTCCATACGATTAATGATTTCTAGTGGGTGGTGCGGTCTCACCAACTGACTCATCACCTCACCTAACAGTTATTGGTGATGGGTTAGCCAATGAGTGAACAACTCTTGTTCAATGATTCTCTAATCATGGTGCACCCAAACTTGGTCTCTAATTCATGAATCTCACCGTATCCAAAATATTGATCCACTCCTTAGTTAAGTCAGACCCACCATTTGCATAGATTGGATTCCTAATTGAGTCTCTCACCGTATCCAAAATATTGAGCCCAACTCATCCTCCAGCCCATAGCATCCAATGCCTAATAGACATGGTTGCATCTTTCTCGGTGCAACTGAGCCACTGTAATCCAGTCGAGAACAATCAACCCGGGAAGGGCCCGCACATCTACAATGGTGGAAGACCTTCAGACTTAATCTTTTCTTAGGAGAATTTGATTTAGGTCTCATTAAACTAGACTTGACATAGTCATAACCAATTATGACTAACCTAGTGGCATGGGTTAGCTCGGATTATTGACCACCTCAGATCAAGAACTGAGTCAACAAATATGGCCAGGTAAGTGAGACCGGTGGAAGGGATATGCCATTAACTCGACAAGAATGCATTCGAGTCGAGTAGCTTCCAATTAAAAATCAGTCGGATCGTATCTGCCAAACTTACCTTAGACACCAAATTATTGAGCCAGAACCAATTGGGTTAGCCTACAATCCAGACTCTAACCTCTGAGCCTAATTAGGTCTTAGGTCTTGCTTGATCGTGACTCGATCTTGACCCAGACTTAATCCTATTAGGCTGGTCAATTTAAGCATTGTTGATCCCATCTAACCAACTCTTGATTCGGTTTGATCAACCGCTTAGACCTAATTGAGCTACCCAAGCCCGAACCCAGTATTATGAATATGTCTTAGATCTAAAATTCTCAATTTTAGACCTAATTAATATTTCATAATCTTAATTCTTAATTAAGTAGGGTTCATAAACAAAATATGCACAATAAATCCTAGGGTTTCAGGATCTAGGGTTTTGCAGAAAGTAAGTTTTGGATTTCTGATTAAGGACGAACGCGCAGCACCCCTACACATCATAAGAACACCCCATCGAATGGGGAGAGAGGGCCTTTAAATCCTTCTTTGTTCTTATGACCGGACGGCCAAGAGGAACGCCTTAATCAGGAACATTCAATACTACAAAATAGTTTTAGATCTATATCATATATCTCATATACAAATTAGATCTAATCATGGCATATTTTGCATACATCTCATGTATCAAATCATGCATATTTTTAGATCTAAATTATCTCATAATAATCTAAAAAATTAGATTTAAATTGATCTAATCAAAATAAATTCTAATCTAGACAATTATGTAGAACTATTCTACAACTAGTCTAGACATGCATCAATCATATCTCATATGATATTTAAAATTAAATAATTTTATTTACTATTTTTTAGATGTTATTATAATACTTATAATATCAAAAAATAGTAAATAAATAGATCTAAAATATGATTTAATCAAGATTAAATCAAAAACATGCAAGACTATTCTATAGAACTATTCTATTCTAGAACTAGTCATGCATATTTCTAATCTTAGATCCAAATCATTTAATTTTAATTTTTTCTAATTTTAGATCTGATCACATCTCATGTGACATCTAAAATCAATTATTTTTTAATTAAAATAAATTTAAAATTAGATCTAAACACTTTTAGAACCATGGCTCTGATACCAGTTGAAGGAAAATCCTGATTTTTCGGTCCAGGTTCGTTCAGATCTGATCAGATCAAGAGATATATTTTAAAATTTTCTCTTGATCTATATCAGATTTGAGATATTTTAGATCTGATTCTTATTATTTTAATAATTAAAATAAATTTAGATAAATTAAATCAAATTTAACTTACCTTGAATCGGGTAATCCTATTATCCGTTGATGATCCTGTATGTAGCGGAAGGTTCTGGATCTAGCCATGCAAGCGTCTGGCCTCTACCGATATCCACTCGGGCTGGATCTAGAGATCTTCTTCTTCTCTATCACATCTCCAAAAATCAGATCTGGATATGATCTGGAGGATCTTCAAAACTCCTTTTGAAGATCAGCAGTCGTCCTATGCAGCAGTACAGCCTTCTTGCTTTAACTCGCCTTTCTTTGATCTGGATCGCACCAACCAAGGTCCAAAACTCCTTTTGAACATGGAGAGCAAGGGGAGAAGGTGGTTTTGCATGGAGGAAGAGGAGAGAGGCAGTCTTGGGGCATGGGGAATTGTGATTCAATCATAATCTGAGTTGGGCGCAGGGTCTTATTTATAGACCCAACTTCTCTTCTTCCCAACCAATCACAACTCTTTATGAAATCAGATCTAAATCTGATTGGTGGGAATAGAGTCCTCTGGATTCCTCCTTAGAGGGCGCCTAAGACCAGTCAAAGTTGGTTCTTAGGAGAACTCTAATTGGAATTCAAAAAAGAGATGGAGTCCTTGTCCAACAAGGACTCCTAGGCACCTCCAACTTGGGCACACACCTAGGGTGGCATGTGCCCTCTTCCTTGCCAGGTTTTGGCAGGGGGACAAGCCTCCACCAGCTCTCCAATAGGTGCGTGACATGTGGTCAAAAGTCAAAGTGTTAATGGTCAATATTTGACTAGTCAAAGTTAGACTTTTAACCAAAGTCAAAGAATAAGAAATGGCAGGTGACCAAAAATGGCAGGTAATGTCTTACAAAATAAGACAACCTTTTCTGACTTGGACAACCTCCAGTCAGACCATATGAAGGCCTCTGATTGAGCACAAACTTTTTTGGCTCAATTAGGACAACTTATTTATGATAATAAAAGAAGAATGTTTGGTTCAATTGAGTGCTAGCACGATTTCCTTGAACCTAATTGAATCTCATTCAGATCAATTAAACTAGACCAGTTCAATTGATGATCATCAGATTCAAATCCTTATTTGTGTGACCCAGTTAGGTTCAGTTCTGTATGATAATGGGATATGTCATGATCTCTATCATCGACATCATCGAAACTCCTTTCGATAGATCAGAACTCTTCTGATTCGAACAGCTAGAATGATCGATCATCTAAATCATTCTAATTGCTCCCAAAATCTATCAGTGACACCTAACAGTATATGGTGGCAACCCATCAGAGCTGAATGCGAACCTCTTGGTGCAGCTATCTGTGTGATTCAGTTCTTCTATCTTGAGCCCCGATCAGATTAGGGTTTAGGTGAACTCGTCAAATCCTAATTTCTGTCATATGATGTAATCATTCGATTTGAGTCCGATGTGAAAATCTAAATAGAAACTCTTTCTATTATTTCACTCTGCCATGGCCATGAACTTCTGGACTTGATTCTCATGATTATCATAGGGCTGCTCCTCTACCACCGAGGTAGATAGATTCCATCTTGATGCCATCCAGTTCCTACAATAAACATGTTATAGCCAACATACACCTCAAGGTTCCATATGGCTAGGAGATCGAGTAATGGTGTAGTCAAACTATAACACCCTCAAGGTGAACTGCCGATGCACCTCAAGTCAAAGAATTAGACACACTACTGCAGCATCGAGTCAGTCATTGACGAGAAGGTTGACTCCCTAATGACTACTCAAGGTGGTTGACTCCCTAATGACTACTCAAGGTGGTCACGCTCAGTGCCCTCATTCTCTAACGAGTATCTGTACTCTCACTTCGGTGTCTCGACACCGTAGACTCAAGACTCATCTACTAAAGAGAAGCGATTGTACACCAACCTTCCGGATCAATCACCATCCTCGTGATGATCCTATGGTCGGGAGCAATTTATGAGTTAATAATGATTATTCATGTCTTAAATTTTCAACTCTTGAAAATATGAATTATCATTGCCATTAACTCAAAGGATGTATCACAGACACTAAATACACATATGTGATAGAAAATAACCCATTTATTGATTTTAGTCAAAATTACAATTTTACCCCTAGAAGTGTATTACAGGTGTCAGCCAATCTGGCTTCTAGGGCACATATATCTAACACCCAGGCCTAGATTTTACTAAATTGAAATACTATGACTCATTCTCTTTCTGAAGCTAATCAAGAGTGGTCAATCCCATCTTGACCCATACATCGAATTTACAAGTACTTAACAGTATCCAAAAATCTACTGAACCTATATTAGAAATACAGACAGTCTGGCATCAAAGTATAGTGAGTTGTTTGCAAGTCATCATGGTGATCTCAGATCGGAGGGACACTTATATCCATTGACCTTATCTAATTACTTTTGACAGTAGAGTGCTACATTGATCACGTTCAGTGTAGATGTACTCCTACATCTTACCTGAATGCCATACTAGTGTCTCCACATCACTTGGTTATGAGGATAACCAACGCATATGGCATATAACGCCTACACTCAATAAGTTATCATCCTTATTAATAACTTACCATTTGATCATGAATAGTTTAAGAATCATTCGATTCTTCTTTATCGATTAATTGTGGTTCTAAGGACTTTATCATAATTTAGGAGTTCATTTAAGGAAGATAGAACTTTTATGATGAACCAACCAAATAATTATTATTATTAGATAATTCATAAACTAATTTCAATCATCTACAACGTAGATGATTGGCTTTAGGACACATTTTCCAATAAGAAGAATCTTGTCCCGACATGAATGAAGACCTCTAGTTGTTTAAGACAGGAGGAGAGGAGAGGCTCTTTCAACGGTCCTTTTATACTCCAATAACTTTGTTAGGGATAGAAGAAGGATCTTGTCCTAGCAGAGATAAGAGCCAACCATGTCAGGAACAGGAGGAGAACCTTGTCCTGACATGAGTTAAAAGGAGTCATGCTCCGATGATCTTGTTAAGAATAGAAGAAGAACCTCATCCTAATAAGAGTAAAGGCCAACTACATCAGGAACAGGAGGAAGACCTTGTCCTGGCGTGCAATCAAAGACCTTTAATTCTTAAATAAGAGGCTAACCTCATCTTAACGAGGGTGAAGACCTCCGATTCTTAAACAAAAGGAAAGAGAGAGAGGCCCTCTCAACAATCTTTTTTGTACCCCGACAACTTCATTAGGAACAGAAGGAGAATCTCAACCTAATGGAGAAAAAGACTAAACATGTCAAGAATAGGAGGACCTCATCTTAACGCAAAATCGAAGACCTCTGATTCTTAAATAGGAGACCAACCTCATCTTAACAAGGGTGAAGACCTCTAGTTATTAAATAAGAGGCTAACCTTATCTTAACAAGGGTGAAGATCTTCGGCTCTTAAATAAAAAAAAAATGGGGAGAGGCCCTCTTAATGGCTCTTCTATACCCCGACAATCTTGTTAGGAATAAGAAAAGGATTTCATCCTAACAAAGATAATAGCCAACCACGTCAGGAACAAGAGAAAGACCTCGTCCTGACATGGACAAAGACCCCTATGAGGAAAGTAGAGACCTCTGGTTTTTAAGCATGGTAATGAAATGAAAGCTATAATCTTGGGATAATGTTGAGATCGAATGCAACAAGAAAATACATTGGAAAGCAACGAGCTAAGATGGAACACAGACAAACAAAAAGATTCTCATTAAAAAATAAAGTTATTACATGGATCAGCAAGATTGGTTACAAAAAGAAAAGAAGAAAAGGGAACACGAAGTCCTACTCAAAATTAGACTTCATGCTTCTGACCCTAGCCATTGTGAAGGAGAGCTCCAAGCCCTCCATTCTCTCCTCAAGCTTCTATCTCACTGCTAGGCTCTCTCTCAGCATTCTCTCCCATCTGTATGACTCTTCCTCCATCTCCCGTAGCCTCTTCCTCAAAATCACCAACTCTGCTTTGGCATCCTTCACCAAGTCTTCCTGGTAGACCATCTGGACTTTCAGATCATGAAGCTCCTTCTCTGCGCCCTCGAACTTTATGGCAAAATTCTCAAGAGCATCCTTCAGAGAGGCGAGTTCATCTGGATGCGCACTTGGGCCGACCTGAGTATTCTCTGCCAACTATTTTTGAAACTATACAACTTTAGAGTTTGCCCTAATAAGCTTTCTCTTATAACCCTCAATCTCCTCACGCCAACTGGCCCGATGGAAATTATACAACCACTCCCGATGGACATTATACAACCGCTTCGTGTCGTTCAACTATACCCGAAGGTTGGAAAACCTTTTCGACTAGTCCCAGTCGAGCTTCACCTAATTCCAACCCTAGGCCGAGCCACCCTCCAACTGCCTGATCTTCTCTTTTGAATCTCGAAGTTCGACTTCGAGGGAGCTGACTTGGGCAGACAAAGTCCAAACCTTCTCGCTGCTAGACATCTTCATCCATTCCAACTCTTCAATCAAAAGATGCTTGTTTCTGATATAGTCCATAGAATCCTTTTTATGGACCTGTTAAAGATAGGTGATCTCAATCGTGGATTCTAAATGATGCTTCTCCAATTTCTAAAGTTCGCCCCTTACCTTCTTCAAGCTTTCCTTAGTCTGACGAACCTCCTTTTGCAGATCTCTGGTAATGAATTTTAGAGAAAGACCGTGGAAAAGTGGTGCGGTCTCAGTGGGTGGCGGCAACTCACGACCGCCTTCACTAGAGGGATTCTAAATGATAGACATGAGACACAACATCATGCAAAAGAAAATTTATCTTCATTGCACAAAATGTCTTGAGTACATGAAAGAAAAAGAAGAAAAATACATCTATCAAAGGTTTTCAACCTCAAGAGGTGGGACACCAGGCGAGGTCGGTGCGCCCTCGGTGACTCCCAATTCAGAGATAGGCTCTAGAATCACCATAGCAGGATCAGAAGTTTTGGCACTAGGTTCGATAGCTAGAGGGATAGTGTCAGCATGGGAAGACTTTGCCTCATCGCCGGGCTCTTTCGTCAAAAAGTCGAGGTCCATGTCAGGGAACCTCTTGGCGATCCTCTTCATGCAGACCTCGAATCCTTCGAGAAAAGCCTCCTGTGCAAAGGCAATTTTGATATCCTCCATTATTTTGGAGGACTTAAAGATTTCGACAGCCTGCTCCTTCTCTGCATCAAGCTCCTCCTCGGCCCTTCATCGCTTATCTTCCTCCAGGGATAGGGTGGCCCTTAGCCCTGCCAACACTTGCTCCTCTCTCCACAGCGCTTCTTGAAGAAGCTTGACCTTGATAGAGTGAGACTTTGAAGCTTCCCTCAGACCTTCAACCTTATTCTGGACCTTCTTGATTTCTACCTGGGCTTCCTGGATAGTCCTCGAAGCCTCAATTTTGCAAAGATTCGCTGCCTCCAAATAAGCATATAGATAATGTCCCCACTACAAATAATGAAATGATGGTTACGACCGCAGGACACACCAACACTCGACCAAGACTCGGAAGAGAAGATCGGGTACCTCAAGGAAGGCTGCAAAAGACTCTTTGAATCATTCCTTATCATCCTTTTGAATCATTTTCTCTGTGATGTGGGAAAGGATGCTCCCATCCATTAGGGTTTGGATGACTTGCCAGTCATCCAAGGAATCCTGCTCCTTGCTGGAGCTTTCATCATCAGATCTTTCGATATTTCTTTTAACCTTCCTGATGATGGCCTTCTTTTTTTTCAGCTACTTTCCCCTATTTGGGGAGTGCGAGGGCGTTGGTGCAGCTGGGCAAGATCGAGCTCGGTACAATCGTGATAGCTTCCAGAGCGGGCACGATTTGGATCGGTATGGTCGAACTTGTTTCCCCGACCTTGGCCCTTTTTTATGGGTCTTCAATGCGACCTCCCTTCCTTTTGAGATTCTTGATCCCCTAGGTTAGGTAGTTTCATTCTTCCAGGGTCATCTCTACAACAATAAAGGTTGAAGTCAAGAAAGAGCATAAGACAAAGCTATCGAAATATAAAAATCTACCTGTTGGATTGAGGGGGCTAAGCCCGAAGTTAAACAAGATCTAGTCATCCAGCAAATTGGATACAAGGGGAGCTTGGTAGTTTCTAAGTTTATTGACCGAATCTTGATCCTCCTTTTCTAGTCCAGGAGCTCGACGGATGGAATCCTTCCTATCCCCCTAAGGAAGAAGTCCTGATTCTAAAGAAGGGCATGAGATGAAGAAGAATTTTTCCTTCCAATTATAAATAGAAGGAGTGCCCTTAAGCAATCCCTTCTTGCCAAATTGGAGGGAGACATACCACCAATCCTTGGTAGTAGGATGGTGTTTGAAAGTGAAGAAGTTGCAGAACAAAGACATAGTGGATCGAACATTGGCCATAATGCACAAGGAAAGAAACCCTACGATGAACCTAAATGAGTTCGGCACCATAGAAGCAAAAAAAATATTCAAAAATCTAAAAAGGGATACCACGAAATGAGGAATTGAAAGTCGAATTCTAGTATGAAGGGCCTCAGTGTATAGGCAAACCTGACCTAAAGGAGGGGAAAGGCCCGATCACTAGGACCGAAAAGTTTGAGTTTATACTCAGAAGGGATCCCAAACTGGATCCTAATCAGAGAAAGATCATCGTGCCAAATTTTGCATAGGATGGCGTTAGGGATAAAAGGAGGATGAGATACTTCTACAGGTTTGGTGCCCTTAAGGGATGGATCCATTAGGGCCCGATGGGCCGAACTCTCAAAATAGATTGATCAGGATTCTTCGATGGACATATGGATCAAACTATGTTTTAAAAAAAAATTTGAAAATCAAGAGAAATAAGATGCAAGGCTTCTCCAAAGAAACCAAAAGGATGAGATACAAAAGGCACAGAAATAATCAAAATAGAGATTTTGGAACTAACCTAAACTAATTAGGGATAACGAGGAGGCGATGGGCATGATGGAAATTGAGCAGGAAAGTGCCTAGGGCCAAAGAAGATGATGGAAGAAGCTGAAACTCTTGAGCGAGAGGAAGAAGAAAACTAGAGGAAGAAGGAGAAGTTCTCGGGTGAAATGAAGGCCTGGAGCAAGAAGGCAGGCTTAAATATCCCAAAGAGCCCAAAGCAGTTATGATTATAGGTCTCCTCCGACCGATCCTAGGTTGACGTTTGTCCCACTCATCATGGTAGAGGACTGATAAGGGACAAAACCTTAATTGCGCCGTGCCGTGGGTAGAGCTTCGATGGATGTTTCGAAAAGTTATCTTTTCTGGTCACCTTGCATTGAAGAAGCTTTGGCACTAGCACAGAAAATGCTAAGACATCCAGCGAGAGTAGGAAATCGAAAAAGAGCTTCGACAATCGCCTTCTTTATACTTCCTTCCTTCGACCTTCGAACTCAGGAGTAGGGGGACTATTGCTGGGTTAAACCCGCTCCTATCAAAGTTCAATCTGGTATCCAGTCCCGAGGCAATCCCATGATGGCCAATCTTCAACCCGCTGACTAATCTTCTAGACTGCAAGAGTAAACTCCTAAGCCAGTAAAACACAGTAGGCCTCGCCCGAATGAGCTTGATGGTGAATCATGAAAGCAGCCAAATTTCTCCATTATAAGTAGTTGGTTCCAGCTGAACTCTTTTAGATGAACTTGAACAGTGAAAGGGATCGCTTAAGCAGTTGGCTAAGCATTTGATCCATACATAACCTGGCCTGGCCAACCTTGAAGCTGGCTGGACTCTTATCTAACCAGATCTCCTTTAGGTCAAGTCTCATCATTGCAGATTGTATCTCATGACAAGAACACAGATTGGCAGAGCTTCTCCCTAGACAAACTTCTATGCCTTACTAAGGATGGCGGGTCTTAACTTCATGGTGTTTAGAATCTCGAGTGTGTAAGATAAAGTCAATAAAAGGACCTCATCTTCAAATTTATCACTTGCAAACCACCTTGAAACCTTTGACCGAAATCCTTCTAGTCGCCCAAAGGGCTCCCTCCAGTCAAACTTCTTCCAATCGCCAAGCAGACTCCTTCTGGCCAAACTTCTTATGGTTGTCCAGAAGGATGTTGTCATCTATGCAAATTCAACTCCCAGCTTAACGCAAACCAATCTACATGTAGACAACCTCAAAGAAGTCTAAACTTCTCTAGAGCTATTATGATATGAAGCTCTTCATTGCTGATAGCTGTTCCATCCAAACTTCAACTATCAAATTCCAACAGACTGGCACGTCATGACAACGAATACTAGCCTCTGTAACAAACTCCACGTGGTTCCGAATGACCCACTATCAGACAGTTATGGCTATCACTATCAATCTATTATGAGCTCCACCACGAGCTCCACCTATTTAAAGGATCCTCCAGATATATTTTCTCTCTAAGTTCTAAACTTCAATTTTTTCATGTGCTCCATTTTTGTTGGCCATAAGAGCTAACTTAATCATTGGAGGGTCCTACTGGAGCCACCCCCCAACTCCGATCGGGGCTTGTCTTGCAGGTCATCGACGGTGACCTTGTCTTCTCCAGCTCCAGCACAGTTCTAACATCGACCAGATTCTACGTCAATAAATTAAATTAGATCTAATCTAAACTCTTATTCATGATTAAAAATTAGATCAAAATCATACAATCAAATCATACAAACTATTAGATTAGATCTAAAATTTTATGATTTAATGATCTAGATTAGTACGTACCAAGATAACCTATACTGTAGGGGGTAAACCCTACAGCAGGACAACCTACGATCCATGCAATCATGTTATTTTAGTTTTAGATCTAAAAAAATTATATTATTATTTAGATTTAATCTAAAAAATAATCTAAGCATGCATATAGAACACATTAAATAACCTGGACTCTCTGATACCATTGATGGGAAGCATGTAGGATTTCTAGTTCTACTTTCGAAACTTTTTCAAAAATTAATCATAGTAGAAATAAAAATTAATCTAATTAATCTTTTAAAAATTATAGATCTGATCTGTAAATTCTATAATACCAGGATCTAATATAAAATATATGCATGCAATTAAATCCAAAACTAAAAAGCTATGAGCAGTAAAATAATTTTTACTATGCTACGTATTCAAAACATGTTACCTTGCCCAGGTAGACAATCTCCATAATCGAATCACCACCGATCTAATGATCAGGTAGATTTGATCATCATGATGTAGCCACATATGCATCTAGCCTCCATAGATGGTCCACACGAGGTCCTAATCCTGATCGGCTCCTTCCGAATGCTAGCTCGACGAAGAATGCTCCAGACAACTAGATCTGATCGAACAATTTTGATCTCCCTCCACTAAAACTTTGGACACTCTAGATTAGTAGGATGGGCAGAAGAGAGGATGAGGAAGCACAGCAATCAAACCCTGGCACCAAGTTTTCTCTCCCAATTCCTCTCAGATTCATTTCTTATTTTTTCTCACATTGCGAATGGCTCACACACCAAATGGGAATCTCGCAGAAGTTGTGCACATCTCAACAAAAAAATGTGGAATTATATAGAGGGTGCACAAGAGAGATGGCATGAGGGAGAATTTTGGATGAGGTGGTTTCCTATTTGAATTCAAAACCTATTTGAATTCAAATTGTAATCAGATCACGCTAACCCATTTGGGGTGTGAGAAGGGAGGGTGCAAGCCTTCTTTTGAATGGAAAATTATTCACGGGAACATCTTTCTCATGGAGAAAAATATAGCACAAAGAGGGTGAGGTGGCACATGGAAGACTAGGTCAAACTAATCTCATAATTATTCATCTAATTGAACCAACCCAATCTGAATTGGTTAGGCCCAATTAAACTAGATTAAACCCAACTCATTTAGACTTAATTAGGTTTCATTAAATTCTAATCAAATCAGAAATTAAATAAGTCCAACCCCTGATCAAATCAGAGATCATACTTCCTTGGCGAATAGGTCATCTTATAACCTAATCGGATCAAATCCAACTGAATCTAATTCAGTTAGACTTGATCTAAAAATAATTACTCAATCAAATTGAGTTAATTAGTGATCAAATCACTAATTAAATCTCTTATAAATTTAGAGTCTAAATCTATCCGGATAATAGAGTTTCATCAAAATAAAATTCTTAATCGAAGAGTCCCAAATCAGTGGAACTCTTGATCCTAGTGTCTGAAATGAGTGAAACTCATGATCATAGAGTCCGAACTCTCAATCATAGAGTTTCAGATAAGTAGGACTCAGAGTCCTAGAGTAGTAGAACTCTTGATCGAAGAGTTTCAGTCCAGTGGGACTCTTGACCATAGAGTTCCAATCCACTAGAACTTTTGATCATAAAGTCTCAGACAACTAGGACTCAGAGTCTTAATACAATAAGACTCTCGATCAAAGAGTTCCAATCTTGTGGGACTCTTGACCATAGAGTCCTAGTCTAATTGGACTCTTGACCAGCCATCAGATCAGATAGGAATCTCTAGTGTGCGTGATCCCACAGGTTCGAATCTAAGCCAGTAGTATAGGAACCAATTTTTGTATTAATCAAAGTGACCATCTAGCAATAATATCCAACATTTAGATAGGTTGAATAGTTGCAATCACAACACTCAGAACCCACGTAAATATGGTTACTACATAATTCATCCCTTTGACCTCTGTGTATAGGATGACTCAGAGTTAAACTGTCAACCCTGATAAGTACATCCAAATCGTGTCTCAAAGAAATTAGTCCTATGACCCCCCTACTCTAGCCAAGAATTTGCTAAATTAAAATATAATTAAACATAATTTCTAAAATTAGAAGTGGTCAATCCCATCTTGATACATGCACCGACTCCTCAAGTACTTGACTATAACTAGAAACCTTCAATCATTGAATTAGAAATTCAGGTAGTTCGGCACCAAAGCATAGTGAATTACTTAGAAGTCACTATGGTAATCTCAGATCGGAGGGATACTTATACCTAAATTCCATCAGAGTAAATCTTGATAGTAGAAAAGCTCCAAAATGGGTCACGTTCAGTGCAGATGTACCCCTACAACTCACCTACATGGCATACTAGTATCCCTACACTTCTTGGTTAAGAGGACAAACAATCCATATAGCACACAATAACCTACACTCGATAAACATTATCGTCCTTGGTAATAATGTATGATTTAATCACGAACAGATTTAAGGACTAAATGATAAATCCTTCTTTGTCAATTCTAAATAATCCTAAAAACATCACCACAACACAAGAGTTCGTTAGAAGATGTGAGAATTTATGATGATAAAATATCAAAATAAATTTTATTTATTAATAATTCATATACAAGCACAAAAAGTAGTACAATCATCAACAGATTGATGATTGACTTTGGGACACTATTTCCAACATTAGGAAGGTTGTATTCACATCCATCTACCAGATCTCATAGTCTAGATGAGCGGCCATCACAAGCATAATCTAAATAGATATGAGCATTGCCATAGGAGAGAACATCCCGTCATACTCAATACCATAACGTTGATAATATGCCTTGGAAACTAGATGGGCATTATAGGTCTCCATCTTTTCGTCTACACCCCTCTTCCCCTTGAAGATCCACTTATACTTAATAGATTTAACCCCTTCAGGTGGGTCAACCAATGTCCATATATTATTGATCTTCATGGACTCCATCTCAGATTTTATGTCCTCAAGCCATTTTTCGGAATCAGATCTCTGCATAGCATCCATGTAGGTGATCAGATCCTCATCATTCTCATCAAATTCAATGGGATCACCATCCCGAACTAAGAAATCGTAGTATCTATTAGGCTAATGCGGTACTCTACCAAAATGCCTTAATAATGCAGGAGGCTCTGGGTTTGATGTGATCAAATCCGATTTAGGTTTGACTACTGGTGTCGATTTTTCTACTTGTTGAACTTCCTCAAGTTCAATCTTAGAGATAATAGTTTCTTCACCAAGGAACTTTTTTTCTAAAAAGATTATCCTATTACTAACTATTGAGGAAAAAATAACTCCCATCGAAGTCCTTGGCCAAAGTCCTTAGCCGCCGACCTTCCTTCCATTGGAATTCATCAATCTCCTTAGCAACAAGTTCATACCACAGAACCTCTCAACAGCACATAGAAGTCCAGTGGCATGATCTTGAATAGTGAAGTAGAACTTTTGTTATGCTAACCTCACCTTCTAACTAAAAATGAATAACAGATTTAGGGCCTGATCGCACTCCTTCTAGATGAACTCCTCTAGTCGCGTACTTCCGGACAAACTCCTCCAGTCGCACTCCTTCCGATAGTGGTCCTTCCAATTACAGACCTGCCTAATCCCTACCATGCCCGTCGGTGGGAACCATCCAAAGGAATCTCATTAAATCGCTGATATATAACAACCGCTCCATAAGGGATGGAGCACAAAACTTCAGATTGCAATTCAGGGGGTACCTATTTGCACACGGCCCAGGAAGCTTTCGAACTTCTTAAAGCCACCAGACATTACCCCCAACGAACCTTGGCCAATCATAAGTCCACTACATACACCAAATTCTTTGACCTACGTTCAAACTCCAACAAAGAAACTTCCACCGCCTACAAGTTGCAACAAACAACAACTCATCCCTGCAACAAACTCCACGTGCCTGAAAAGCCTACTACCAAATTATTACAACTGTCATCTTTAGTTTATTACACATTTCGTCTATAAAAGGGATCCTCCAGATATATTTTTCTCTAAATTCTCTTCTCCTTTCCATCACTCTGCTTCTTTATTTCCTGAACACTTCATTCCAGTTGGCCAGAGAACCGACTTGAGCATTAGAGGGTCTTGTCAGAGCCACCACCTTTGATTTGTACTTTGTTTTGTAGGTGCCATCGGCAGCTTTACCTTCCCAACTCCAGCTACCTTTGACATCCTCATAAATTTTTGCACCAATAGGATTGGCGCTAAAGGAAGGAACTTCCATATTCTTATTCTAAAAGGAGTGCTTAGTCGATCTTGTTTACTTTCTTCTTTTAATCCTTCAGGATCCATCTCCATTTGATCTCTTTTGGTCTCAAAAATGCCTCCAAAGAAGACAAGCACCCGGCGGTCTACTGCTTTTACTGTCAGATCTGAGCTGGATCTATCCATTCCGACTCCACTACCAGCTCCTCAACCTTCTCCATCGATGGCCATGGTAGATCTGGAGTAGTTCAACTACTGATGCAGTAGGTTTGAGTACTCACCAAAATGGTGCAGGCCATGCAGTAGCCCCCTATCATGCAGTGCCCCAGTATCCCACGAACCAAGGCCAGCCCTCCACAGTCCTTCTCTTAGACATACCAATAAGTACACAGCAATCCAGCCACAAGAGCTAAGCATACCCATTTGTGCCTCTATTGTATTGAGCACATGCGACACCTTCAAGTGCCTGCAAGCAACCCGACCCCTCGAGTCGACTCTAGTACTCATATACACCTCCGTGCCTGAATATAGACTCTTCCCAAAAGTGTTCCATAGCTCAGCACTTTTGTGCTAACATTAGACTTTGGCCTTAAGCTAGGTACAGCTCACCCAAAATGTCCTTATCCTCAGCATACCTTCATGCCATGACAAACCACTATGCCACTAATCTACAACCCACCAAGTTGTCCTTCAGAACAACACAGACCAAATTCCCGTAGCATGACCATGCAATGTGATGCGGGAGCATCCGAGACTACTGATCAATCCTTAAGTCCTGTGCAGATTCCTTCGGCAAGACAAACACTATCGGTACTTATTTATGCCAAGACTAACTTCGGTTACAACTTGCTTCGATGGGTTAAGGAATGATGATACCAATATCAAAATTCGTTGCTGATCGATGATATATCAAAGGGGAGTTATTCAGGATCAGTTCCATAGTGATTTAATACTCTTTGGAAGTAGATATTTGCTAGTTATTGTTGGTGGACGAATTTTGAAGGCTGAAGAGATAAGACTCCTAGACCTTTAATCCTGAAATTTTCTGTTTTGTTTAGTCAATTTGGTGCTCAATTTGATGCGTGCGTAGGCGAGTGACTCCGAACAGAAAATTTCAGGATTGCGCAATTTCGGGAAAATGGGCGTAACTTCCTCAATACAGGTCTGATTGACCCGATTCCAAAAGTCACAGATCAAGTACTCGTAGATCTACAACTTTTGTGTTTTGAGTTTCCACAAATAAGCTCTGTGGAGTGAGCAATTCTGGGAGGAAGTGGATGAGGCACTGTGTTTGTGGGGATGTGTGTAACTCGAGGATATGGAAGGTTTATCACCTAAGCCTAAAGGCACAAGCCACCAGCCAAGGATGAAGGACCGAGATTTGCATTCACCACCAAGGTTAAAAAATTCACGGCAAGTAAAAACTGTTTGATTCACCCAACAACGTTGGATAAAGAATCGAGATAATTGATGCGTGCGTGGGCGAGTGACTCCGAACAGAAAATTTCAGGATTGCGCGATTTTGGGAAAAATGGGCGTAACTTCCTCAATACAGGTCGGATTGACCCGATTCCAAAAGTCACAGATCAAGGACTCGTAGATCTACAACTTTCGTGTTTTGAGTTTCCACAAATAAGCTCTGTGGAGTGAGCGATTCTGGGAGGAAGTGGACGAGGCACTGTGTTTGTGGGGATGTGTGTAACTCGAGGATATGGAAGGTTTATCACCTAAGCCTAAAGGCACAAGCCACCAGCCAAGGATAAAGGACCGAGATAGTTGCAGTTCACCACCAAGGCTTAAAGGAAATTCCACCGGCCAAGGATAAAGAACTGTTTGATTCACCACCAACGACGTTGGATAAAGAATCGAGATAATAATTCAACTCACAAAGAGGAATTTTCATTCATTCAACCAGTCTGATTACAAAATGAGAATATGTCTCATTATATAGATATTAGACTCAGAATTGAAAACAACATGGGAACTACCCAAACATTAAAGACTAAACAAAACTGAAATAGCATTAAAGGTCTAGGAACTAGGGAATGCAATAAATGACATGGGGACTAGGAGTCTTATCTCTTCAGCCTTCAAAATTCGTCCACCAACAATAACTAGCAAATATCTACTTCCAAAGAGCATTAAATCACTATGGAACTTATCCTGAATAACTCCCCTTTGATATATCATCGATCAGCAACGAATTTTGATATTGGTATCATCATTCCTTAACCCATCGAAGCAAGTTGTAACCGAAGTTAGTCTTGGCATGAATAAGTACCGATAGTGTTTGTTTTGCCGAAGGAATCTGCTCAGGACTTAAGGATTGATCAGTAGTCTCGGATGCTCCCGCATCATTCCCCCCGGGTTGTTTGAGATTTGTCCTCAAATCTGACAAGTCATCATCCTCCAAGTAAGGAGAAAGATCACCTACATTAAAAGTTGCCGAAACTCCATATTCTCCAGGAAGATCAATCTTGTAAGCATTTTCGCCAATTCTCTCGAGAACTTCAAATGGACCGTCAGCTCTAGGCATAAGCTTATTCTTCCGCTGAGAAGGAAATCTTTCCTTCCTTAAGTGTAACCACACAAGATCACCTGGTTGGAAATGAGCCTTCCTCCGATGTTTATTAGCTTTCTTCCTATAAGACTCGTTAGCCTTCTCGATCTTGCTTCGAATCTGCTCATGGAGTTTTTTCATTGATTCAGCTCTCTCTTTGCCATCAAAGTTCACTTGTGAATTGGATGGAATAGGAATTAAATCAATCGGTGTGAGCGGATTGATTCCATACACAACTTCGAAGGGTGATCGACCAGTAGTATAACTCGGTGATCGATTATAAGCGAACTCAGCATGTGCAAGCTTCAAATCCCAATCTTTTAGAGATTTACTAACCATTCCTCGAAGTAACGTAGTGAGAGTGCGATTGGTTACTTCTGTTTGGCCATCGGTTTGAGGATGACAAGTGGTGCTGAATAGAAGTCTGGTTCCAAGCATTCTCCATAAGGTCTTCCAGAAATAACTTAAAAACTTAGAATCACGATCAGATACAATGGTCTTTGGTACTCCATGAAGGCGAATGATCTCCTTGAAATAAAGATCAGCCACATGAGATGCATCATCCGTCTTGTGACATGGAATAAAATGAGCCATTTTAGAAAACCGATCAACGACCACCATAATGGCATCTTTTCCCCTCTGAGTTCTTGGAAGAGCCACAATAAAATCTATGCTCACATCTTCCCAAGGCTGTAATGGTACTGGGAGGGGAGTATACAGCCCT
Organism: Cocos nucifera; assembly: GCA_006176705.1. Lineage (NCBI taxonomy): Eukaryota > Viridiplantae > Streptophyta > Magnoliopsida > Arecales > Arecaceae > Cocos > Cocos nucifera. The sequence goes on along the minus strand of QRFJ01000232.1, from coordinate 447,757 downwards.
TGATGGAAATGACTCTTTGCTCTTTGACAAGTTGCACACCTCAAGATGATAGCATGTACCTCTCCACTCATCTTTGGCCAATAAAAGTGCTCTTGAAGGATTTCAAGAGTTTTGTTCACGCCGAAGTGACCAGCCAAACCTCCACCATGTGCTTCTCGGATCAACAATTCTCTAAATGAACTCTTCGGCACACATAATCGATTTCCCTTGAAAAGGAAGCCATTTTGGAGAGAATATGTACCTTGAATTCCATGTTTGCAACTATCGATAATAGTAGAGAACTCCGGGTCTTCAGAATATAGTTCTTTCATGGATTGAAAACCAAGAATTCTAGAATCAAGAACAGCAAGCATACAGTATCTTCTTGATAAAGCATCCGCAACAACATTAGTATGGCCAGGTTTATACTTCGAAACGAAAGAAAAGGATTGAAGAAATTCTACCCATTTGGCATGCCTTGAGTTGAGCTTGCGTTGGCCACTAATAAACTTCAAAGCCTCATGATCAGAATGAAGTACAAACTGTTTAGGCCTCAAATAATGACTCCAATGATCAAGAGCTCTCACAATGGCGTAGAACTCCTTATCATAAGTTGAGTAGTTCTTCTTCGAATCAGTTAACTTTTCACTGAAATATGCCAATGGTCTTTGTTCT